>AYJT01066398.1:0-19501 GCA_001278415.1 Ocimum tenuiflorum
TGCCGTAGCACGCCGTCGCTGCAAAATTATCAGGTTTGATCCGATCGATTATTTGTGGAGATTTTTGTTTGAGAATCGGTGGATTTGGGGAAGTTGAACTTACGAGTGTATGGAGGGGAATATCTGCTGGCCGTGCCGATGTCGGCCCGTGAAAACGGGATTTGCGGGCCGAGAAGGAGGAGGAGGAAGACAAATGTGATGAGTTCGGGCCTGGATATCAGCATCGCGAGTTAGAATTTAAAATGTGATAGTTATCTACAATCTACATCTAATCATTTACAACCAAGGATGAAGAATTGTATTCAATATATATGGTTTTATATATATGCAAGCATGTTGGCGAGGTCAACGCTGTGACGTGGCATTAGGTGGGACATTGAGGAATTATTATATGTTTCAAAAAAAAATTCTATATTAGCATGACGGACAAAAAAGAAATTATATTCACATTTGGGTGATATATACCGGCTACGAGTCAAACTTTTGCCATATAATAATCATAAATACGAACGATATGGGAACGGAAACTTCTATGACAATTGAATGGATAGTGCCCACCCTTCTTACATGGGGCGAGCCCACACTATGTGAGATCCACTACCATGAAAGGGGTGTACGATGTCCACCGGAGCATCACAGAATTTTCCAGTAGAAAGTTAAACAAAAGTTGACTGTAATTTCTGGAATAAATCTCATAAGTAGATGATTTAGCCAATTACAAGTCAATAAATCAATTATTACTTGTATTTCTTGACACTTTCTTTTTTTGTAGAACACAAACAAATACTCCCTCCAACCTAAATAGGTCTGTAAATAATACAACTATTCAGACTCGAAAAAACTTGTATTGAATTCAGATCATTTAGTAAAGGACTCACCCAGCTTAATAAATGAACCAACTTCAAGCTTGAGTGTATTCAGTATGCTAAGCTCGCGTATATGTTCGAAATTGAGCTCAAGCATGTAGATTATGATTTGTCCCCACATTAAGGGTAAAAAAATATTATCCACAATCTAAATTACTATAAAACTATGATATAAGACTTCCTTCAATAATAATGCGTGAAGCTTCACTCAATCTAGCCTATTTTCATGAATCAAGCTCAATCATTTTATTTTTCAACTCGACTCGATTTGCTTATACAAGTTGAAGACAAATATGCAGACGAACTCAAGTTCGAATTCGAGTTCAGCAATTATTTTGATAAATCAAGTTAGAGCCGACCTTGAATCGATTTTGAGTTTCCATGACACAAATTGAGTTGAGCTCGATCATAAAAAATAAAATTCTATCCGAGCTCAAACCAAACTCAAACTCAATAAAAATTTTACGAACCGAGCTCAAATATCTCATTACTCGACTCATCGGCATTAATCCTAGAAAATAAGTTCCTTGTTCTTTCTTTTTCGAAAGTCCCCAAAATTATGTTAAATCAAAACATTCTTTTTACAAATATAATAATATTTAGTTTTTTTTTTTCCTCAAACCTTTCGTATCTCAATCAACTAGCTAGCATGTTCAAACGGCAAAATATATATGTGCAATTCCCTCGGCGCCGGAGGATATTTTCATATTCTTTTGAATAGCATTTATCGAATTTGAAAAAGAGTCAGAAGAAATGGTTCTAGAGCAATTATGATCTAGAAGTTGATCCGGGGTCAAAGGGGCTTCTTACTTCCCAAATGGATCCTCCTACATCTATATATAAACGCTGGTTTATCAAGAATACACAAGAAAAAATCAAGTACACCGCGAAGACATTCATAAACCGCTCTACCATAGTGTTTAGCAGATAACCCCCAAAGAATTGAACGAGGAGCCATATGAGGTGAAAATCTCAAGTACGGTTCTGTAGAGTGGCAGTAAGGGTGACTTATCTGTCAACTTTTCCACTATCACCCCCAAAAAACCAAACTCTGCGCGACTCCTCCGATACGAAAATAATTATGCATCATGCACTAAGTGATTTATATGAATCGTTAATCTTTCTTTCGTGGAGTTTTTCCTTTATTTATATGTTCTTAATCTCCTGGCGAGGATATTGGCAAGAATTGATTGAAACTTTAGCATGGGATTCAAAATAAATGATTCAAAAATTGAAAATATTCTATCGAACTCATATTTTGTAGCTGCTGCCCTCGGGCTATGTACAGTGGACAAATGATATAAATGATATATTTAAGAGTAAACAATTTTTTTATTTGGTTTGCAGTTCAATTAACAGTCTTTTTCACAATTTTAATTTTTCATTTTGATGCTATTGTTTTCTTGTAAGATTTATGTGTGATTATTAATATAGGAAGCCTGAGTCAGATTCCACCGAACTTAATTATTATTCGTCGTATTTCTCACCCTTATACAGAAGAAAAGATACACCGTTATATAATATATTATTAAGATAAAATAATATTATATAACACAAAAACATATGTTACGGACATATTCACCTTTTTCTATAATGAATACTTAAGATGATTGAGATATTCACATTAAGTTACATTGCTTCAATGATTGACACGTGTAATAATTAATGAATCAGATAAATCATAAATTTCATCATAATTCATCTCAATTAGTAATTAGTGTAATATAATGTGTAACATTAAACTAACAGTGGATCTCAACTGGATCAAGATGATAAATCGAAAGATGTTTTCTAGAAGAGGAGGTCTCTGGTTAGGCCGCCTAAATTGTTTAGGCGGGTTTGAGTTTAAAATCAAAATGGAATATGAATTTGGATTTAAGATCCAAAGCAGATATAAGTTTGGATGAGTAGAAATGAACTATCTAAATCCGCTAAAATTGTTTAGGCGGTCTAACGCAAGTTTTTATTTTTCTAGAAAACAGAGAACAAAAAAAAATAATGATCTGGCATTTTAATACAAACAAAAAATTTAATTAATTCGAATCACGCGGAATAAGTTTGATTTCATCATGCAGACTGTTGATTAAAATATTCCCCAGCAGATCTTGTGCGGTATAATAATTAACTATATATAATAACACAATCGAAATATGAATATAAATAAATAAATAAAAATATTATTTTTGCATCACTGTCTAAATTTGAGTTACCGACTGTGGCCTGACATTATTGGAATTGCCGATCGGCTGCCGACTTTTCACACGTTTATTGAAATTCGGAAATCCTAATTTAGTGCATGAAGAATATATAATTTTGGCAGAGATTTTAAAATTAAAATACGCCATACATTATGGTCCGGAAAATTCCATGCTACATCAGTAAAGTGTTCGCATGAGATCCACATACGTCCTACGACCTTATGTGAGTATGGAGCATAGTAATATATTTAGTTGATCTGAATAATAAATATATTACATTTTTATAGTTTTTGATAGAATTTATACCCACGTACAGATGCACGTCTATAAAAATCAGATCCTCTTTGTTTCATTATCAGGGATGGAAATAACCAAGTCAGATCGGATTTGGCTCGATAGACTTGGGCCTAAGAAAGTTTTGTAGGTCTGAACCTGACCTATTTAGTGAAACCGACAGACCTAAGCTGGTTTATTTAAAGTAGGTTGTGCTGCTTTTAAACCTGCTTAACATTTAAATATATATTTTTATTTTTAAAATTATAAATAATAAATATATTTAACAATTTATATAGTATATTATAATTTTAATAAGTCGGCCTGTTAGACTTAACTTGCATATTTCGAAGTCTAGACCCAAACCTATTTAGTTATATAGATTTTTTAAAAAGTATAAGCTCGATCTTTTTAATAAATAGGTTGGGTCAAACAAGATCTAAAATAGATTGGGCCAAACACTCTTGTCGGATAGCCTTGTCTATTTCTATCCCTAGTAATTGTGCTACATCATCTATTATATTATTGAGTTTTTCTATTTTATTTAATATTTTTTTAAATTTTAATATCTTCTATTTATTTTGATTTATACAATTATTAAGTAGGATTCATCCCACCCAGTAAGCATTTATAGTGTTTTTAGCATTTAATTTTCATTTTTAGTTAATTATTTGTATTATAATAATATTAAATATTATAATATTAAATTATATATATATATATATATATTAATATTTTTCTAGGCGACGATTGACGAAGGTCACCATTTTATTTCATTCCAATGATATAACACAAAGTACAAAATATTTTTAAGTGGTCGGAACTCTCATTAATTAGCTTTATTTATTATTTGATTGAGAAATTTTGAAATTTTTTTCGTCAAAATAAACGCACTTTTTAGAACAATTTCACATTTAAGCTGAAAACTGTCTCCCATGCATGCATGTTTCAGTCGAGCAAAACTAGATCCTATACGTACAAAACATAACAAACATTTGCACGAAACGGTGTCGTACGATACATTTTCTTCGACTTTAGGTTTTTTTTTGTTGATGTTATGATTTTGTTTTAGTTGTTGAGATTTATTTTTAACTTCAAGAATTTATCTTTAATTTATGTGATTACGTCATTAGGCCAAATACTTGATATACTACAAATTATACGTTTTTTTCAATTACGACATAAATTATCTGAAATTTCAGTTACATTGTAAATTATGATAAATATGCTCTAATTTAGAATGAGAGCTTTTGCCGATTGTTTGACAAGCCTTATTTTGGTTTGTATGTAGTTTATGTATTTGCTAATGTTAAACATGGTGACCAACTGACAAAAAGATTTCCGCCACCGGACAAAAGCTTTGATCATATATTTGAATGCATTCATCATAGTTAATAATGTAATTGAAAATTTAAAAAAATTGTAATATAATTTAGGAAGGTGCATAGTTTGCAATGTAACAGAATATTTGACATTTTATTTATTACTACTTTTTTAATTAAAATTAATCCTTCAAATTAAACTGTGTATGTCATTAACTATAATTCAAATTATTAATCTCAAAGCAAAATCAAGTTATCAAGGCAATACTATGATATAATTAGGACAATAATGTTTTTTTTTTCTCTCTTTAGATAAGAATAATGGATTACACCTGTATAGGACTGCCATTAATATTTCCATGGCCTATGTCGAGGCGCAATTTACGTGCCCCATTATTTAATTACTATTTGCTGATTAATTTATACTCTAGTATCAATTGTAAAATTGAATTTTAGCCAATTAATTATGATATATCCAATATCGTAAGAATCGCTAGGTGTTAGTTGAACGCTCGAGAGAAGCCTAGCGTTGCGTCCGGGACTAAATGGGGATTAGGCGGTTTTTTCAGACTGACATTTTGGCTATTAACCTATTTTTTATTCTTATATTTTCATATATCAAATTATGAGGATAAAAAGATTATTAAATTTTCATTATCTCAAATTTATGTTTCTATTTTTTTCATCTAAAAATATCCCTAATCTTTTATCAAGTTCAGATTTTTTGGGCCAACCTGCGTGCTTTGGATTAGAGAACTTACATAAAACCATCAAATTTTATAAGAGCCTTAATCTATACATAGGTCACACCCTTTTATAATAAAAGTTGTGTAACATTTTTTATACGAGGATTACCCAACAATATTATGCGCTTGATTATAAAATATTCACTAGAAGATGAAATCAGTCTAGCCTAATCTAGGGTTTTAATTTTCTTTCCCTAATTAATGGAGTAGTTTGCGGCTAGTATCTACAATTAAGTATCCAAAATGTATGTAAATTTATTTATTCTAAAAAGAAAAGTTACCATATAGAATTATTGAAATAAACGGAAGGAACACTCCACCAGAATTCATGTTACATAATGATGTTAGATACTCATTGACGTATGTATAAATCAATAAAGATCAATCACGTTCCTAACAAAAAAAGATTTTATCTTAATTGATTATCCTTAATTAATACGCATGTTGAAAATGGTAAAAAACTTGTGTTAGACCGCCCAAAACGATTTAGGCGGATCTAAATAGTTCATTTTCACCAATCCAAACTCATATCTGTCTTGAATTCAAAACTCAAACTCATATTTGTCCTGGATCCTAAACCCACCAAAATCATTTAGACGGTTTAATGAGAGACCTCCTTAACGAAAATTCGTGTAGTATAATACGATATATGACACCATTATGTAGGAGGGAATCTAGAGTGGAACCATAATTAATTAATTTGGTAACCTAGTAGGGCTAGAATTAGAACACGAAGACAACGAGAACTAAAAATACAATCGAAAAACGTGCACAGGCACAGAGTCAATGATTCCAGATTATTAACATTTATTTTGTGAAAAATAATATTGGACTATAGAAATTTAGTGCTACTAGAAACTGAATCTTTAGACGAGTCACTTATTGCACAACCACCGTGATGTTATATTCTAGAAATTTCTGTGCATGAATTCAACAAATGTTCACACCCGTTCATATGGAAACATCCCAACAATGAATTTTTCTTATACGAAAATAAAACGTCTACCACATCGGGGTGAACGTGAGTAAGAATTATTTTTATAATTTTAAAAATTAAAAATCCGAGTTTATGTTATGACATCAGAATGAATTTATTATAATATTGTACTTAATTTCAAAGGAAAAAAAAAAAAGAGGAGGTCTCCTGTTAGACGGGTTTTGGTTTAAAATTCAGGATGAATATAAATTTGGGTTTAAGATCCAGGATGAGTATGAGTTTGGGTTGGTGGAAATGAACTATTTAGATCCGTCTAAATCGTTTAGGAGGTCTAACACAACTTTTTGCAAAAAAAAAAAAAGAAAAGAAGAAAGGTGTTTCTCGGGTTCATGATTATTCTCCTATCCCCTAACTCTTAACGAATAAGAAACTTTGTTCATATTCTAATTCTATGTATCGAATATTATTTCCATTTTCGTCTGGTGAGATATATATTTTTTAGGAGAATAGTAAATAGACAAGAGAGAGAATCGGAGACGTAGGGTGTAGATTCTCCATTACATTTTTGTATTATAATTGTGTTAAAGCATTATCACTTTATCTTGTTTTAATTAATATTTTTTATGAGGTCTCTCGTTAGACCGTCTAAAAAATTTAGATAGGTTAACTTATTCATTTGATCCAACCATACATATTCATTTGATTTGGATTGTGGGAGTAGGCTATTTAGATCCGTTTAAATTATTTAAAGAGTCTAACACAAGTTTTCGCCAATATTTTTGTCATTTTTAATTTTATATGCTTTTATTTAGTTTTACAAATATTACATGATCTTATTAGATCCAAATTATTCTCGGGAATATTTTTAAATAATAATACTAATTATTTCTGATAAAACTCGATTATTTTATAATAATATTCTAAAAATATTCATATATATATATATATATATCAAACTCATCCAATATTCGTAAAACTAAACTAAATTATATAAAATTAAAATTATAAAAATATTAAATAAAAATTATAATAAAAATTCGATGTAACACAGATTTAACACAAAAGCGTAACGGGAGTTAAAGTCTGAGAATTCCAGGGGAAATGCAACCTAAGAAATTAAAATAACACACTTTATCTGTTCAAATACAAGCGACAATATATAGAGGTGTCTAATTGATGAAATTAATTAAATAAATAAATGCTGGATTCGAGAAACTGAAAACCCAGATTGCATTAATATATATGTATCTGATTATAAACCATGAAAATATATATAGCAATTTATATATGGTTTACAGACATGATTACGCATTAAATGCATTGCTTTCAAGGAAATATAATCACTGACTTTCCTTGGCAATGCATCATACTAAGCGTGCAAGATTGGAGTACATATATCAAATGGTGGGGCCATAAATGGGAATTCACTTTCCTTCAAAGAATGTCCATTGTTGGAATGATTTGCTACAGAATTCGAATCATCTATCGTCTTCAGATTTAATGTTAAAGTTGTCCCACATCGACTGTAGATCGAGGTCTGTGTTAGTTTGTAATGGTGAGAGTATCCCACCCTTACAAGTCGGTTTTGTAGGGGTGAATGGAGCCCAATAACCAAGTTTAATATAGTATCAGAGTCGACCCAGTACAATGATGGATGCCAGCCGTCCAAAAACGCCGGTTGCATTGACTGGAGATCGAGACTTGTGTTAGTTTATAAAGGTGAGAGTATCCCACCCTTACAAACTGATTTTATAGGGGTGAATGAAGCCCAATAACCAAGTTTAATAAATACGTGTAGATAATTACTTCAAGAAATGTAAACATTTATAATTCCTTGAGTAGGGAGCCCAATAATCAAGTCTAATAAACTTGGACAGATAATTACTTCGAGAAATTGTAAACATTTATAATTCCTTGACTAGGTAATTTTGTAATAATAAAAGATGAATGCACTTTTGCAGATGATTTGGTTTGGGAATTCTAAAGATAATTTAACTATTAGACAAATTGAAAGAACTGGAAAATGCAGAATTAATTTTTGGAGTCTTTAGTTGAGAATTTCAATCTTTCCTGTTTCGAATTGACAATTCAATTGAGGAGGTCTTCGATTAGATCGTCTAAATAATTTAGGCGGGTTTTGTTTAAAATTCAGGAGGGATATGAGTTTCGGTTCAGGGTCCAGGACGGGTATGAATTTGGGTTGGTGCAAATGAACTATTTAGATCCGTCTAAATCGTTTAGGTGGTCTAATGCAAGTTTTTGCCTTCAAATTTTAGATCTTGAATTAATAGTCAAATTATATTTAGAGTTGAGAATATTATATATTCTTATATTTTGGATAATGAATTATTAGTGCACACGAAATGCTTCCGCCCCCAAATTTCTATTGCAAGTCCTCGATTCGTCTTGAATGTGGGTGTATTTGTCCGGTGCGGATCCTGCATTACACTTTATGTGTTATATTTTGTATTACACACATTTTTATTATTAATTAATTATTTTAAATTTTAATTTTCTTATATTTTAATTTTATGAAAATGATGTGATTTTATTAGATCCAAACAGAATATATAATTATTTTTAGAATATAATCATAAACCATCCTTTTTTATGGTCAATGAATAATAATTGAGAAAATATTACTTAGCCTAACTTGATCTAATAAAATTACATAATAATATTCATAAAATTAAACTGAAGCATAACAATTTAAAATTGAAAATAATATTAAAGACAAAATAATAAAAATTTTATGTGTAACACAAAAGCGTAACGACGACCATCTGCACCGCTATTTGTTACCTTGCTTTCTGCAGGTATTTTTCTTTCACAATTTATTATTTTAACAACATATCTAAAAATATCCCAAGTAGATATATTGGACATTAATTATAAAGACTCTTTTAACAAGACAGATTTCCCAGAAGCATTTCTCACCTTTTTTCATATATTTATGGACGAAGAATTCCAAAATTTTGGGCCACATACAAAAGGGCTCAAGTTCAACAAACATCAATTTTGTACACAAAACTGTGTGTTTGTGTGTGTGTTTCTTTTTCTTTTTTTTTCCCTGCATGCATCATAAACAATACAATTTTGAGCTCTAGAAATTCTTGCAGTGCTGCATCCAATCAGACACATTACAATGATATTTGTAGGGCTTCTAGATAAGAGAGAAGGTTGCCATTCCATTTCCAGCTCCACCAGCTAAGACAAGATGATCACCATCTCTCACCACACCCAGATCCTCAATCAAATAACCATCTTTCGTCTTGATTTTCGTTGCTCGATAACCGAACTTCTGGTACCCGACCTCCAACAGCTCCGGAATGGATCCTGGCAAAAGCACCAGCTTTCCGGCGGTATCACCCCTCTCCGGACAACTCAGAGTCACTCTACTATCGCTTTGCGCCGTCGCAAAACTCAACAAAGTTGGAGACTTTAAAACTCCCACTGCACATTTTGATGGTGTTAGGCCTAATATGAATAGGCACTCTCTTATTAGAGAGATCATTCATTTCTGGCTTATATTGTTCTTTATGGTACAAAGAATTGGAATTAAAAATGTCAAAATAGCATCTGGACCAAAGTTGCTATTTTTGACGGAAGTATGAGATTGAAAGTAAATTTTGGAACCAAACTTAAACGGGACCGCGACCAAAAATGCAATTTACTCATATACATTGCCCCGACATAAGGATAAAATAAGTTTATGCCATCAAAATTACTTCAAATTCAAAATCATCATAAATATGTCATTAAGGAATCGAAAGATCATTTTTATATGAAAAATATGAACAAAAAGAAAATCACAAATTTTTCATGCATATACAAGCCTTTCAGATTAAGTTTAATCCTAAAGAAATTATGTAACACCAAACTGAAATGTTATAAACCCTAAATGAGAGTATTGAACCTTAATTGGGATATCATAAACCCTAATTGGGATGTAATAAAACCCTAGCTAAGATTAAATGAAACTTAAATTTTATTTTTCGTTCATATTTTAAAAAAATAATATGGCATGATGTATATTTAATTAGACTAACACAAATTTTTGTAAAAAATCAAATTATATTTTCAAGATGGTGGCCTAAACTCACATTCATTCTGTCTTTGGCCAGCTGTGATGATCCTTGCAAGTGAGCTATTCATACTCAACTGCCGCGTCCTCACCCTCATCCTCTTGTCACCGCTGTGTGACCTTGGAGTAGGCGGCTGAGACGAAGCACTCGTGCCTTCTTTCAACTTGAGCTTTGTTTCGAGTAAAGATTTGATCTCTTCATTCCTCTGGTGCTCAGCTAAGGCTCGCGGGGTCCACCCATCGTCATCTGGTTTATCTGGATCAGCTCCGTTTTCGATCAAGAACTTGCAAATCTCAGCATTTTCTTGAGCTACGGCTTTGTGCAGAGCTGTGGTTCCATTGCTGGGTAGTGTTATGTCGCCTCCAAATTTGATTATTTCTTGGAGGAGATCTATGTTGTTCTTCTCTGCAGCAAAGCATGAAAACATGCCAACGTCGCCGGAGGATAGTGTCGCCCCATTCTTGGTTAGGACCTTTGTAACAGCCTCATTCTGTCCCAATATTGCAACCCACAATGGAACATTTCCCTCCGAATCTGCACAAACGCAGACACTCTCCTGTCAGATGATCTAGTTCAATAGAATTTAGACGGATCCTCCATATCAATTACAACACGAAAGGACAAAAGTAGTTGATGTCTTCAAATTTCAAATGATGCAAAAACTCTTTTACTTTTTTTATTCAATTTACGCGCATAATATATTAAATTAAGGCTCTGTCCATACTCTTTCATTTCTGATATCTCTATTTTTACATGACAAATATGAACAAAAATTATAGAAGATACTTGTTTCCATGCATATACAAGTCTTTTAAAATTCATTTTTTTAATTCTTAAGAAATTGTTGCAATACCTAATTGAGATATACAAATGGCTAATTAAGATATTATATACCTAGATGTGACTGGTAAACCCTTAATTGAAACTAAATAAACCTTTAAAACGATTTTTTAAATAAACATAGGCATGATGTATCTTAAAGACGATGATAAAAACTTTAATTTGATATATTATTTGCATAATTTGGATTTAAAATGAAAGTTAAGATTATTAAAGTTAAGCTAATTTTAACTACATAACAATGACTATAAACTCTTTTGCTCTAGATCCGTTTAAATGGTCTAAAACAAGTTTTTGCTGCATAAAAATTGTAGGACTGTAGTTTTACCTTTTCTGTTGGGGTTGGCTCCATGATCCAGAAGTAGAATAACACATTCTATAAACCCTTTTGAGGCTGCAAGATGCTGCAAATACACAAAAGCTTGCTCATCATTACGCGTCCACTTTACAAACAACGCGTAAATCAACACTCAAAGAATGCAGTATTGTCATTACCAAAGCACCGTGCCCATTGTTGTCCAACTCATTCGGATCCATACCTCGTCTCAGCAACTGATTCAACAGAAGATCATCACCTCTCTCTGCAGCAAAGCCTAAGGTCAAAGGCATGTCCAGCCTTCCATGAGCCAGCATTTGCTCCGTGTGTGCCAAGATTTCTTGCATCAACGGGTCTTTGTTGTCTTTCAGATGCTGCACAAATAATTTGACAGAATTTCATGCAAAGAATATCATCAAGAGGTCGATTACTTAGGCGCAACTTTGGTTTACCTCAAGGAGGTTGTTCATTATTACTGTTGCATCACCGACATTAGTCTGAAGAATGTTCATAAACTCCGTGCGATTCAGCCGCAGCAGCTGGCTCAGTCTCTTTGTTCGAACAGTAAAAACTTGTGGCTTGTAGCAGAGAACGCCTATTTCACCAAAAACATCGCCTGTCTTCAACTCCCCAACATTCTAGAATCACCATTACATATATTTTAGTATCATTTCGCTCTCAGTAAAGGAAGTAAAGCATAACAGGTTTATCAAGAATGTTTGCCTCTTACCCGTTCCCCTGCATTTCTCTGTGAAATAAGATCCTGTCACCAACAAAAATGTGGTTTACTAATTGAAATAATAGCACATTTCATGCATCTGTATAATAGTAGAGAGAGCTTACTACTGCCCCATTAACCAGAATATACATATCCGTAGGCGCTTCATTTTGCAAAATTACATCTTCTCCATGGGGAAAATATTCAGGTTTCATCTCCGAGACCTGCAAATTTAGACAGTAAAAACTAGAAAATACATGAATATTTGTTTTCACAATGCTATGTGGTTAACATTAAAAAGATAAGTAGAAAACAAGTGACGTTTAGCTAGCCCAATAACCAAGAGGTTTCGTGCATTCTGCTGCACCAAGTTCAGGATGGATTAACGTGGTTCCTCTATGTCTAGGACACCAAAATATCGAACCATGAATGAAGAAGGCTGCAATAGTTTGCATATAGGACTAACTATTTGCATTACTACTTACTAGTACTACCATCCATCCATCCATTTTCAGAATTATTACATAACATATACATGACAAAGATCAACACTTTTGAAAAAGAAAAAATGACACAAAAACAAATGATGTAGTGTTGGTCATTACCAGCTGAAACAGTAGGTCATTTGACACCCCTTGGAACAAATACACTTTATCAACAAGATTGTAGAACAGAAAATGAGAGATGCTTGTACGAATTGCCTTTGGAAGTGAATCGACAGTCTCTTGCTGCTGCACCCCTTCAGAGTCTATTCTATGCTTAAGACTCAAGTGAGCTATTATCTGATCTCTCAGATTCTTAGGAAGGTTGTTCCTTTTGCTGAAGCTCGAAGCAGCATTTATAGTTTCTCTCTGAGACAACACAGGTCACATACAAATTAAAATGCTAAACTTGAGATCAATGATTCAGACAAGCAAACCTATAATAAAACCAACCAAACATTCTAGTACAGAGATAATATAATCAATCACAGATGATCTGAATTTAAGAATAAAAAATAAAATAGAAGACGGAGTCCTGATACACTTACATATTTCCTAGTTCTGTTAGTAGATTCAACAATCAAGTCGGTGAAGTTTCCTATGATGTAGCATTGAAGGCCAAGCATGTATAACAAATAGAAAATGTCGAATGCCATTTCCACAGTGTTCACAGGATGTAAATCTCCATAGCCTACTGATGTAAGAGTGACTATGGCCCAGTAAACGGATGTAACATACTTGTCCCAAATAGGCATTTGATGAAAATTATCAGCTGAAGCTGAGAGCCATGTATCCTTCGGGTCATCATGCCTATCAGCAAGAAGATAGAAGCAGCATCCAGCAAGATGAACAGAAAAAAGAGTACCCTAAACACACATAATCACAAGCTTGAGTTTATAAATCCGGATTTTCTTGCACTCACCATGAAATCACAACTGGCATGTCTTAAGATACTCACACAAGATAGCTTTGTGGTCCGAACTAAGGTGTAATTAAAGTTCGTGTCCTTCTCCATTCTGCATTTATACCAATTACATTGAGAAAAAAGGAGCCACCGCTCTTCACATAAATATATAAATAACCAGAAAACTCTACCTCTCAAACATTGCACTGACTCTTCTGATACGCCAGAGGCGAAGCATGGTGAAGTAGCCATATGCATGAGCATCTTGTGGCAGGAATTTTCTTAAAAATTCATAGGGAACCGAGGAGATCACATCAAAGACTAACCCTGTTTTTGCATATCTCAATGCGATCCTCTTTGGCTCATCAACCAAGAGATAAGTAGATTTATCAAGATAAGCAACAAAGAATGATACAACAACATCAATCAAGAAAAGCCCATTCACAACACTGTCTGTGATGGCGAGAGGCCCCTCTGGTCCCATGAGGAAACCGAATTCGAAAGGAGACACCCATGCCGTGTAGAACACTAATACTACTAGAAACGATTGCCATGCCCTGCAAACACAACATCAACAAATATGCTTCATTCAATTTCTCACTCATCTCAAATTAATCCCAAACCCTGAAAATCAAGGCATCAATTAATGATCATTCAATTTCTCAATCATCTTGGATTAATCCCAAGCCCTGCAAAACACAGCATCAACAATTATGTTTCACTCAATTCCTCAAGTCATCTCAGTTTAATCCCAAATTCCCAATCCCAGCCCGTCAAAACACAGCATCAACAATTATGCTTCATCAATCTCTCACTCATATCTGATTGATCCCAAATTCCCAATCCCAAGCCCTTAAAAACGCATCATCAACAAATATGTATATGCTTATCAGCTTATGCTTATTTCGATTTCTCACCCCATCTCAAATTAATCCCGAATTCCCAATCCCTGAAGAAACACATAATCAACAAATACGCTTCATTCAGTTCGTCACTCGTCTCAGATCAACCCCAAATTCCCAATGCCAAGCCATAATAACAAAACGCAGCACCAACCATTACAATCGCGTGCGCACCTGTAACGCGAATCAAAAGGGGATATAATGAAGGGGCGCAGCTTGGGTTTGACGACGCTGTGGGCTCCAAGCGGAGGAAGAAAGCCTTCGGAAAAGCTGTCCACACTCTGCGCCCCTTTGGATGTGGACCGTTTGAGCTCAACGTCGAATGGTTTGATCTTAGCCATTGATCGATCCTTCGCCTCCAATAATTTCTCTAATCCAACCCCATGATCGTCCTCCTTCCAGCTATTTTGATCTCATCATTTCTCTCTGATTTCTCTAATGGTGCAGTGAGTGTTGGCGCCTAGCTTTTCTCCACCTATATTTTCTTGCTTCCTGCATGGCATGATCCGCTAAAGCTGGAGGGTTACATGCGTCTTTTCCTCCATTTCTTCTATGTTGTCATGCTATTTCCACGCTTTTTTTTAACTGACTTCTTTTTTATAATTTTGGTAAAACGGAAATATAGAAATTAGGGTGCGTCTGATGCGTATTCCGAAAAAATAAAGTACCTTAAAAAGTGATAAAAAGTTATTTATTGAAATTTTTT
Organism: Ocimum tenuiflorum; assembly: GCA_001278415.1. Taxonomy (NCBI): domain Eukaryota; kingdom Viridiplantae; phylum Streptophyta; class Magnoliopsida; order Lamiales; family Lamiaceae; genus Ocimum; species Ocimum tenuiflorum. Next base: position 15,296 of record AYJT01066398.1, read on the forward strand.
TTAATTAAAGAGATAGAAAAAGTAAAAATAAATTTTGAATTTATTTTGACGGAAATCACTTTTTTAAAAAAGTGGAATGTGCATTTTTGAAAAAAAAAAACAAAATCAAACGTGGCTAGTCTATGTTAGTTTGTGCTTTTTTTCTTTTCTTTTTCGAAAGTACTTTAAAAAAGTTATGAAAAATTGTTTGATTTAGTCTTTTTTATTGAAGAGAGAAAAAATAGAGATAAATTTTAATTATTTTTTTCGCTATAATTTTCTTCTTAAAAAAGTAAAGTGCATTTTTGGGAAAAAAAAAACGCGAACAAACATAACGGTAGGTAGAAGAGTTTATTATAAATAGAATTGTGAGAACGGGTGAACAATTTCATTCACTAGAAGAAATATACTTAAAGCTATTAATTTTTTGAAATTTATATATTTATACTTTAACTAATCAGTTTAAGAAGTGTTGAGCACATATATGACAAGTTTTTTTGTAAATAAATTATTTATTTTTAAATAAAATTATGAATATTGAAACAAAAATTTAAATATAGAAAGCTCGTTTACACCCAATTAAATTCACAAGCCACAGATTATTACTTTTTTAAATACTTGAATTATTTGTTATTAAAGCTCGAATCGATAATAAACTAACCGAAATTGAATAAATAATAATCGGACGGAGTTGGTAAAAATGGAAAAAGGACGTGAAATTTGCAACGAAATTACAATAAAATTTGAACATAAATTCATGAAAAAAGATATTTATTATTATTTTATATCTAGCTCGTTCATTTGCCCGGTTTTGGGCCAAGGAAAGCCCTAGAACCGGCCCAGTGGTTTGGCGATGCTATCCTACAGTTCCTTACAGTTTGACCTAGAATCGTTTTCAAAATAGATTTATTTCTGTTACAGAAATTAAGCAGTGACGTGACGCAGAATAGTTTTCACAGAGTCGAACATCATCAGTAAAGGGGGATTTGTAGACGAAAAAGCTCAAAGAAATTCCGAAGAGGCAGAAGAATGTCACTTTCCAAATGGCTGGTCGACCCAAAGCGGAATCCCCTTGCCGCCATCCACATGAAGGCGGTGTCATCTCGTCTCCGGAAATACGGTAACTGTTTGACGGGAAATTTTGTATTTTTTGGAGGTGTGAAGATTTGCTTGTTTTAGTTTTATCTGATACTTGCTTTGGAAAATTAGGTCTTCGATATGACGATTTGCACGACCCAATGTACGATCACGATGTGAAGGAGGCGCTGAATCGTCTCCCAAGGGAGATTGTGGATGCCAGGAATCAGCGGCTGAAGCGTGCCATGGACCTCTCCATGAAGCACGAGTATCTTCCCAAGGATCTCCAGGTATTCTTTTTACGATGATATTTTTTTAATTCAATTATTCTATTCCGCGTTTTTAGTTATTCGATTTTTGTAGAAGGCTTGATAAATTAGCTGAATTTATTTATATTACTACGCTGCGATTAAATTTACCTTTTTTATTGTTTTATTAGACAATGCATGTAAATTTTGCATAAATGAGGAGCTGGTTGGACAGAATTCAGTTTGTAGGGGAGTTGAATAGTTCTTTTGAATTCGGTTCCGTTACTTCTGTATGTGTATAATCCGGTGTCGCACATTCCTACAGATCATGCATCTTCATGTATTAGTGCCGGTAGGAAATAGACTGGTGTATACTTTTTCATTTAACAAGACAGTGGTTGTTGTTTCTCAATGCTTATTCTTGCACGTTGTGGAAACAAAACGCGTACTGCATCTTCTGTTCGGCTAGTGCAACTGAGAGGATCTCTATCCGTACAGCTAATCAGAAAATGTTCCGTGCTAATAAACAAGCTAATCTTTCAAGCAGTCTGTATTGAGTAACATGCAGATGTCTTTTCTGTCTTGGGTAGTTATTCTTTTGGTGTTGGCCTATTAATTTTAACTGCTGATCCTGACTCCAAAACCTTTCGTGGATTGAGAATGCACGATGTTTGCAGTTGCACATTTTGACTTGGCACTAGTCTGGGTGTGGTACCCCATTTATGTTTCAAAATTCACAATTTGCCTGATCTTTTGTGCAAGACTTGTGGAGTAGGTAGTAGTTCCCCCAAAGCACTGAGAATTGATTCTTGATTGACTATTCAGTTTTTCTTATCTTAAATCGAAACATTTCAGCTTCATACGCGGCATGACTATATTCAGTTTTGTGTTAATTCAGGTATTTGATTGGCAAATCGTGTTATATTGACGATTCGACATTAACTACAACTTTCACTGTTAAAGTGTAACAGATTTTCTGATGCTCGTTGAATTTTCCCCTGTACCAAAGTTCTGCCTTCCATACTATATATTTTCAAAAGCCAGTTTTTCATTGAATTTTCCCCTTTTGATGATTATTTCTCAGTATCAGTTGGTTGCCAGCATTATTATTAATTTATTTTCTGTTATTTTGTTTATCAGGTTATGCAAACACCATTTCGGAGCTATCTTCAAGAGATGCTAGCTTTGGTAAGTGCATATATGCTATATTTCCATGCTTCGTTCCTTAGTGCATAGCAGTTCAACAAAACTGTTCTGGTGGTATTTAATGCGCTCTTCTTATCTGAAGCATCAAAATTGAAGATATTTGGTGCAAGTCATTGAACTGTGAAAGGTGCTTCATGTATACATGTAACCAACAACATAGCTTTTACAGCAATTTGACTGCCAGGACTAGCTTTTGTTTTCAACCTTATTCTGAAAGTGAATCAGTTCATGGGGCCTAGTAAAATGATCAAATAGTTTCGAACATAATATAAACTTCTATTCTGAACGTACATGTGTCTTATCTGCCTGCCAATTCTTCTAGCTTATGGTCATGCTCTTCTGCAATTCATCCTTCATACCATCGGTCCTAAAGTCGTATGTTTATAATCTTAGGTTAAGAGAGAGCAAGCTGAACGCGAAGCACTCGGAGCGTTACCTCTTTATCAGCGTACCATTCCCTAAGAGGATATATACATCTCTTTAGGTTTGGCCCTGAATTGATTACATTGATTCGAATAAGGGTGAAGTCATCCTCCTGGTCTCGACTCTTCTGAGAATGAACTGTATGTGATCTCTGAGTTTTATGGTCTCTTGATTTTCAATAAAATACTCATATTATTTGGCTACTTGTCCAAAAGTTATCAACATATTATGTTGTTTCACTTTATCAATTGCATCAGCAGCAGCATAAGTTTTTACTCATGGCTGTGTTCTAAATAGTTCTATGGATTTATGTGAACTTTGTTTGCTTCTGGTTATGTCATTAATTATGGTGTGTGAAAAAACAGATGGAAATTAGAGAAAGGGTTTTAATGAGGTGGAATGACATTTTCCTTTTTGGATATTCTACTATTCTAGTTGTGGACATTCCATGTGATAACAAAGAGTGTTTGTTATGCATTAATTTATGGATTGCCTCTTGTAATTATAGGCCATCTCCCACTTTGTTCCTTCAGTTTCTTATTATTAATAAGCTTCTTGTAAAAATCTTATTAGTTCCTCAGCCCAAATGGAGATTGGCCATTGGATTTCAATTATAGGCTGTCTTTAAATTATTGGTTGTTAGTGTGTCCCCTCAAATATCATAAGATGGCTGTAATTATCCTTTGATTGGATCTACCATCTCAGGGCTCGGGGTGCAGTGCTAAGCACCTTTTCCATAACCTTAAAGGTCAAGGGTTCGAGTCTATATGGGGACGTCCGTGTGGGTTTATTTAACATTGTGCTTAAGTTCCAAAAAAAAAATTATCCTTTGATTGGCCTTTACAAATTGCAGTTTTAGAATGATGTTGGAACAAGTAGCTTTTTTTTTCCTATAATATTTAAATTACAATAAAGTCCATCCAAATGTTCCTACATAAACTCGACTCCTTGACCTTTAAGATAAAAGGAAAAGATGTTTATCTACTGCACCCTGAGGTGGTAGACGGAACGAGTAGAGGCCAATTTGTGAGAGTATTTTTTCTTTCTTCGGCTAAGCTCTTCATAGTTGAAGTAATTCTTATTTTAAATAAGTTGAGTTTTTTGTCCAAATATTTAGATGTCGGTTTTATAGCAACTTGAAATTGCGATTTTTTTCAGTTATGGGAGGAGAAATTGGAGATATAAGTCAATTACTTAATATTACTAAGTGGTTAAGTGTGTGTGATAATTGATCGTGTGTTAAAATTTCTTGGGGTGTTAAATATGAAAAAAA
>AYJT01066412.1:0-12129 GCA_001278415.1 Ocimum tenuiflorum
TACTTGGTTGGTTGGGTGGTTGGTGTGGTTGCTGTTATTCTTGGTCTAACAACCCAATCGAGTCGAGCACCATATGTTACAATCGCGGCAACCATATTTAATACTATTCTACAAATGACCCATTTCCACTATTACAATTACAACTATGAATTTTCACTAAAAGCTAGGCTATCTTCTTGTTGTTGAATATGATGCAGATAAGTTTGATTTTTCAGCTTAACATATAATTTAGTATAGCGTAACAATTTGAAACAAGATGCATGGGAATTCAATCACTTAGATGATCATATTCTGCAATTATGTAATGAATAAGATATTGATGTGTACAACTCAAAAAAACAAAAAGAAAAAAAGAAAGATATTGATGTATATTGAATCACTCGAGTCCAAGTGGTGGATCTGTGACGGACCCAAAAATTTAAAATTGGGAGTACAAAATTTATAATACATAAATACATTAATAAATATTATTTAATATTCAAATTCTTACATCAGAAAATATGTAATTAATAGAGAAAACATACAATATTCAAACAAAATTTTAATGGTGTTTGAGTCCATCGAGTCTTCATTTTTTGAAAGCGAACTATGATATCCTTGTCAACTTATAAAAAAATATCTTTCTTAATGAAAGCGACATAACAATCATTAGAATTACAATAACAGTTAAAATATCTATTATGATCACAATTTACATAATACTTATAAATCTTATTGTTTTAGAATTTCTAATATTTTTAGGGGTGGAGTTGTTTAATCGTTTTACTCATGTTGCCGACCAAAGGCAAAAGAATTTTAAATAATATATTTGATTTTTTATATTTTACAAAAGCAATAGAAATTAAATTAGTGGATCTCATTTTAATTGTTAATTGATGGGCTTAGATGTTTAAGGTGTTGATTTTTATATTGGACTTCTACAGATTTGATGTATAATTTTATATTGAATTGTAAGTAGTAATAAATAAATTAATGTGGGTACAATTATGTGTATATATTTTTTTGAAAAATACAATTATATGTATAATGTATATACACATTTAAAAAAAAATTGGGGGTACGGTTGTACCCCATTGTTAGGCGTGCGTCCGCGCTATGATAAATACACACGTGTAAAGATACTCCAAATGAGAGATTTAAGGTTGAGCTCCTCACTCCCCACCAAAAATAAAAAAATAAAAAAGTTACAACTAGAAAAGTCAAGCTTAGATGACCAATCATTCTAGCGCCATTTTAAGAACTATTAAATAACAATTTCTCAAATATTCTGAGTAGCATAATTAGTCATTCAAAATACAACTGGCCCCTCTATGGAGTCCTTAAGTTTTTCTAATTATTACACCAATATTCCGTTCTACTCACTACAAGAAATTGACTTTTTAACCACACATAACATTGTGTGGTTATGTAGCCACACATCATTATAAAATATGTAGATAATTTAATTTGGCAATTTATGTAGATTTTTAACATTAATACTTGTGGCTAAAAAGAATTATTGACATTTTAATATCACGGAATTAATTTATTTTTGTGTTACAAGCAGTTAATTTCTTTCAAATTGTTTCTGCTTACGTGGCATTTACACAAAAAAATTTAACCACACATAAATTTGTCACACATAATAATTGTGTGGTAATTTTGTCACACATAATTACAAATATGTATGGGCAAAATAATGGAACATTTTTTTTTTATTTTTCAATCATTCAAAATAAGAGAGGTTTAAGGTTCGAATCCTCGGATTTCCATCCTATGTTAAAAAGAACACGTTCCTAATTTTGTTTCATTTTAATTTGTTAACTTCAATTCTTTTTCTGCACGTTTCTATGTAAAAATCTTTACTATTTAATTTAACTACAAATACATGTAAAAATCTAAAGATATATGTGGAAAAAAATTAAAAAATAAAACGAACTTTTGCGATAAGATCAACCATTTTTGAGATAATTTTTTCTATAAAAGTGGAATGGAGTTAATTCTTAAAGGAATAATTTTGATATTAATAATGTGTGACTTCTAAACAACTAAAACAAACACTATTTAAAAATCTTATCTAATACTCCAAATAATTTTCGACATACCAAACGAATATGTTGTAGAAATTTAAAAAAAAAAAGAAAGAAAAAATATAGATACACGTCTAAATCTGCTCTGATCTTCCAATCCAATCCAATGCAAATTAAAATCCATATGTTGGCTATAAAAAAAATATAAATACAGAGCAGATTGGACATACAGAACATATTTAAATTCTTTTACGTATCTATATTATTTTTTGGTGCCAAATTTTTATGTTGGCTATTAAATCTGCTCTGATATTCCATCTCTTCTTCCACATCTAAAATCTTAACACAACAAAATAGAAATTGAAGGCGTGACTCCACAAAAGCTATTTGAAGTTGCACATTGTATTGCTCAACAAGTATTTATACTGCACTAAACATAGTCACCAATACTTTGTATGCAATGGACATAGTAATCGGTTTGATTCTCAAATACATCAGCTTCTGCAGTCCAATCGAACTATATCCAATTTCGTTGAAGTTACAGATTCAAATAACTCGAGAAATTGTATTGAATTATGATACAAAAAATAAAAAATCATTCTATGATGAAGCATAATTTATGTTCTTGTTGCATCAACTTTGAAAAATTTACTTTGAAAGGTTAATCCTTACCAACTCGAGTTTAGGATTCTCGTTCTTTAATTATCTCTGTCATTGAGTTAAATACTAAGCTTTACTTTCAGGCTTTTTATACATTCTGTTGAACTTGTTATGATAACACAGCCATCACATGTCTACTCGAAGAGGCGGACGTAGGAGTCGTGGCTTGATACTTCCAAAATATTACCGGGTTAGAAGGAAAACATGTTGAGATTTTGTGTGCTTATCTGATTATGAGCAACTTAGTTGTCTAAATTTGTTTACATTTCTTTACTTTTGACAGACTCATCTGAAAACATGCAACCAACAATCGGTTAGTTTATTTATATAGTCCTATCATTACAAGCTTTTAAGAAATTAATTTGTTTCAATTCATTTTTTGCGTGACTTTGTTTCAAATGGTAGCTAACTTATTTAACATTTACATTTAATACATTGTAGCAATCAACTTACTTGGATCAACAAATTACTTGTCTAATTTGTTTTTTCTTTTTGTTTTGACAGGCTCACCTGCAAGTATGCAACCAGTAATTGATTAGTTTATTTATATAATCCTAATTTCATTACAAGGTTTTACAAGGTTTTAAGAAATTAATTTGTTGCAATTCATTTTTTCTGTGATTTTGTTTCATATGGTAGCTAACTTATTTAACATTTACGTTTAATGCATTGTAGCAACTGAAACTCAATCAACCTCACTTGGATCAACATCCGCTTGTATTGAGTCAAACGAACACACTAATGTACGTGGTATTACTCGTGAGAAAGCTGTCAGAAAATCCATAAGAGCAGCTAAGGGCAAATTGACCGTGAAATTTGACTTTGGGTTGATGCGTGCTGTTTGCGACAACACTGGTTGTATAGTTCGTAAGGATTGTAGCTTGCAATTCAAAGAGTGGAGGCACGTACCCAATGCAGTTAAGGCACCGCTTCCCGAGAAACTTCTTGTGAGTATTTTTTTTAATTATGATTTATGAATAACATTAAACATAAGAATAAAGAAAATTGATATTTTTCTTTTGATTATCACAGACAACATTTGATATTGATATCAAGGATGATCGAGTCAAACAACTTATTGATACACAAATGTAGAAGGCTTGTAGAAATTACAAGTATAGATTGCATAATGAATGGAAAAAAATTGGAGAAGAGGACGACCCAATAAAGCCAAGAGTGTTGGTTATCGTGGCGTTAGTAAAGCTAACTGGGAGTATCTCTGTGACACTTGGTCTAATGCTTTATATAAGGTAATGAATATAATTATTAGCATTGATTAGGTATGTTTCATTATCTTCATTTATACTTCTAATTTGTTTTAAGGAATGGGCACAAAAGAACCTTGAGTCTAGAGGAAAACGAAGATGGGAATCTAGAAATGGTTCAAAGCACACATTGAGACATCATCTTGCTCTTGGACATGAATTGGATGCTCTGGTTGGTCAAATAGAGGCTTGGCGAAGCGACATTGAAACGAAGAAAAAGGATGGTCCTCTAGTGAGTTAGAAGCAAAATATGTAAGTGTTATTAACATGAAAATAACTTTTTTTTATTAGTTGCAAACTCAATATACAAGTGTAATGTAATTTATTAAGTTCATGTTTTGCTTCTAATATGTTGAGGATTTATTCAAGAAAATTATTTTTAGTTAGTGATATATTTTATGAAAATAAGTTAAATTTGGTAGATTTTTAGTGTTAATATTCGATTTCAATATTTGAACTTACCTCTTACATTTTTAAATTAATTACATCGATAGAGAGAGATGGAGCAGCTGAGACGGACTCATACACCTGAAGAGATGAGTGATAAGGAGATTTTAGAGAAGGTCCTTGGACGAGAATCAACCCGTTTATTTGGTTGGGGCCGATCACCAAGTAAATCAAAAGCTGCACGTCGCGAGGACTTTAGACAACCTACTTACAACGGAATTCATGATGAACTTAACGAATACAAATCTCGCTTTGCAATTCTTGAGCAAAATTATCAAAAGATGCAGCAGACGTTGATTGACAAAGATATTATACCTCATTCGTCCATGCTACATGAACCATTAGATTAATATTCTAGACCTTCTTATATCGATGCAACCGCCGATAAGTTTGATTCTAATGATGTTATCGGATTGTTTTTCAGTCTTACTGAGAGTACTCTGTTATGTTTCTTTATGTTTTTTTGCTCACATTTTAAACTTGTTTGAAGTTATTGGTTTTTAATAATATTATTGATTGTTCTTTGCTCAAGTTCTTTTATATTTTTGTATAAACTATTTTGAAGAATGATTCATTATTGTTTATCAATTCTCGAAAAAGTTTTATTTTGTTCCAACTCATTTGATGAGTTCGGGTATTTATTTTACTTGTTAATAAATTTGGACATTTTGTCATTAAAATTGTAAAAATCTTGAAAACAGAGTATATGATGAATATATAACATGGCACCCCTAACTGTAGAATCCCTTCTAATTAAGAGAAAAGAAGCAAAGTAGTATGTGAAAAAGAACCCTATTGCCTAGCTACAGCATTATTAAAGTCTTTGAACTAAATATGATACAATATTGTGAAAATATAATCCCATCCAAATTCCGAATTAAAATCTGATACAAAATAATGATTTATAATTTTTATGCATATCTAAACTAAAATCTAATAAAGTAGAGATACAACAACCATAAAATAGAGTCGTTGGAAAAAATCATGTATAAGTTTCTAAATCTACGAGGATTATTTCTGCGTCTGCGCAAGCAAATTTTTGTATCTACAAACGGAAAATTTTGATTCTTCTCTCGAAGTTGCTAACAGGAAACTCATTCTTTTTGGAATTTTATAAAATTGTAAGTATTTCTTTGACTATTTATCTTAGAACCTGTTGTATTTATTATTTTCATTGTTTTGTTTAATCTTTTATCATATTGGACTATGGGGCATTGTTATCAGCCTAAAACAGAACAAGGTTGAAGAAAATCACATACCATCATGTTGGTTTAGAGAAAAATAAATGAACTACCCTGGGGTGGCACGCTGGGATATAAAGTGGCAGCACTGAAATTTGGTCTAAATAAGCTCTTTCCCCATGTTCTGCACTATTTAGGACAAATTTGTTCAAGTGGGGTTGAATTGACGACAGCCATGAAATAGGAAGAAACTATAACAATTGCAGATTTTCTTTTTTCTTTTAGCAAATGCTGTTTTATTTGTTGTTTATAATTCATTTTTCGTTTCTATTTAATCCAATTTTGTTGTTTTGCTTCCTTTTAAATTTGCTCTGTCTCTTTTGTTTTTATAGGATTCGTTTTTTAATTAATTATAATGAGCTAAAGGTTATATTTTACTTAAAATAATTTAAAATATAAGTAATCGTAATAGTTCAAATCTAAAATTAAAATTCATTGCATTAGAATACATATACTAAAACAACTATTCAATTTTCAAGTTTTATTAAAATATTAAAAATAAACACTTAATTTTATTTCACTTAAATAATTTAAAGTACTCTTATGAATATGTATTAAAATAAAATGTGATGTATTGAGATTTGAGGAAGTAAGTCCTAAATTTTCTTTAAAAATGTGTTAAATAAAACCAAGTTAAACAATAAATAACTAAAAAAAAGAGAACAACAATTACAATCCCTAATATTCTTAATATTCCAATTCCACTTTGAAGGTTATGAACAATACAATGTATTTTTTAAAGTATTTTTACAGAAATATTTGTAATTGATCAATATAATGTATTTTTTAAAGTATTTTTATTTTAACATTTGTAATTGATTTTGTTGAAGAAACTTTTAACCGTCTATCTTCTCTCTATTTTTTTTTTTTCATTTTTCTAACTTTATTTTAATCATAAAAACTTCTTATATATATATTTTTATGTGTGAAGCAAATCATCATGGAATTGTAGAACTAAATATTTCTTATTTACTTTTTAATGTAGAACTGTCATGGATCATCAATGGATGAAGAACACAAATCGAATATCTCATGAGTATATACAAGGGGTCAAAGAGTTTTTAAATATTGCCTGACAAAGTTTGAATTTAGATGGAGTGACTCCGTGTCCTTGCACAAGCTGTATCAACAGAATATATCAACCTATTGATATTATCAGAGCACATTTAATTACACTAGGAATTGATAATTCATACACGCGATGGGTCTACCACGGTGAGGAAAAAAGTGATGAATATAGTGATGATAACTTTAGCACCGAGGAAGCTAGCGATTCAGAAGGTGATGAATTAGAAGGGGGATTACATGATGCTATGGACAATCAATTTTTCAATATTGGGCCCAGTGATAATTTAAATGAAAATCAACAATCATCCGCCTTTAATGATCTTAGTGATAAACTATATGAAGCTTTACATAAACCTTTGTACGAGGGCTGCAAGGATTCTGCATTGACTTTTATTGTCAAACTTATGAATATTAAAGTAATGAACAAGTGGAGTGATAAGTAATTTGAGATGTTGTTGAAGCTGATGCACGAGATATTACCCAATGGTAATAATTGTCTGGATAGCTACTACAACACTAGGAAAATGCTTTGTCAAGTGGGGCTTGGATATGAGTCGATTGATGTGTGTAAATATGACTGTGCAATATTCTATGGAGAACACAAGCACGCTTTAGCATGCCCCATTTGTAAGCATGGTCGCTTCATTTGCGACAAGATTCCGCATAAAAGACTACGATACTTTCCTATCACGCTCGTCCAAAGCGGCTTTATGCTTCTAGGCAGACAGCTCGACATATGCGTTGGCACAAAGAAATTCGTGAGGAATAACCTGGAGTGTTGTCCCATCCTGCAGATGGAGAAGCATGGAAAGCATTTGACCAGATGTATCCTAATTTTGCAATTGATTCGAGGAATGTGCGAATGAGACTAGCATCAGATGGCTTTAATCCCTTTAGTAATATGTCAACAACACACAGTATATGGCCAGTTATTTTGATGCCTTATAACATGCTGCCTTGGTGTTTACTACATAAGAGTAACTACTTGTTGAGTTTATTGATTCCTGGGCCAAAGTCCCCGGTAAAGATTTTGATGTGTTTCTGAGACCGCTCGTGGATGAAAGATTTTGATGTGTTTCTGAGACCGCTCGTGGATGAACTTAAAGTTTTATGGTGTGATGGTGTTCCAGCTTATGACAAATATACTGAATCTCAGTTCATCATTCGTGCAGCAGTTATATGGACAATAAGTGATTTTCCAGCTTATGCTTATTTATCTGGGTGGAGCACTATGGGGAAACTCGCTTGTCCAATATGTCTCGAGGACACTCGTTCAAAAAAAATTCGTGGAAAACAATGTTATACGGGGCATCGATGTTTTTTAAATGGAAAGCATTTGTGGCGACGAAGTACAGAATATGATGGCAAAGAAGAAAAAAGAGGGCCACCTCATCAATTTTTCGGCGAAGATATTTTGCTACAATTGGAAGAGCTACCTGCATGTACTCCTGGCAAAGCACCTAAATAATAAAGACCGAAAGAGTAAGCGTGGCGTCGATGAGTTGAACTGGTCAAAGAAAAGTATTTTGTTTGAACTTTCGTATTGGTCAAAGCTATTGATGCGCCACAATCTTGATGTCATGCATATAGAAAAAATGTATGTGATAATATCATTAGGACATTATTAAATGATCCTTTCAAATCCAAGGATACTATAAAAGCACGTTTAGACTTGCAAGATCTTAATATTCGAAAGGAATTATAGTTGAGAGAAAGAAATGGGAAATTTGAGAAACCTCATGCAAATTACACATTGAGTAAAGTAGATTGCATGAAGTTTTGTGACTTTATAAAGTCCGTTCGCTTACCAGATGGGTATGCATCTAACATCAGTCGATGTGTGACCGATTCCAACACACTTGGAGGAATGAAAACTCATGATTGTCATGTATTACTTCAAAAAATACTACCAGCGGCCATTCTCCATTCTTTGACAAAAAGATACATGATGCACTAATTGAGGTTTCTCAATTCTTTCAAAAGTTATGTGCTAAGACTTTATATATTAAAGAGCTCGAAGAGATGAAGACGGGGATTGTTATCTTATTATGTAAACTTGAAAATATGTTTCCATTAGCATTCTTTACTATTATGGTCCACTTATACGTGCATTTACCGGAGCAAGCTTTGTTAGGAGGGCCAGTTAGTCAAAGGTGGATGTTTGGTGTTGAACGTCATATGGGTACATTTAAGAGATATGTTCGTAACTATGCACACCCTGATGGCTGTATTTCAGAAGCATATATTGTCGATGAGGCTATAACATTCTTGTCTCGTTATTTACACAATACTGAGACAAGATTCACTCGTCTTGATCGCAATTGGGATTTATCTACTACAGAATACTCAATGGACATTTTCAATAACAAGACTCGCACATTAGGAGCACCTACATTTGGATTGTTAGGGGCTCATCGCAATGTGCTGCAGTGGTATGTTCTCAATAATTGCGGTGATGGTCTCGATGCTTTTATAAAGTAAGTTGGATGTATTTTGATACTCACTAAATATGCTTGTACTTTTATAAAATTGACATATTTCTTTTTGTTGCAGTGAGCACAAAAATATTTTGCGCTCGAAAAATGTACGAGAAGAAGATCTTGATACAGTTCAAAAAGAAAATTCCCTTCTTGGTTTCAGAAACGGGTAAATATAACGTGTGCGTAATTCTAGAAATGATTTAATAATATAATAAATATAATATTAATTTCAATTTCTTATCTACAGATGTCTATTCTAAGAATCAATAAGGATGAGAGAGCAACTGATGATTTATATTCACTATCACAATTTGCTAATGATCGTTACACAAGTTGGCCTAGTTGCATCATTAATGGTGTTAGGTTCCATTGTAAGGAACGTGACGACAAATTTAAGACACAGTGTAGTGGAGTTTGTACATGGGGGGGATGACGAGAATGATGAAATCACGTACTATGGTGTTATGCTTGAAATCTTGGAACTAGATTTCCTGTATCAAAGAAAAGTGTTCTTGTTTCGTTGCAAATGGTACAAATACAGATCCGAGGGGGAAAAGAATGGTAGTCAATCACAACTTGACATCGATTGATGTTACATCTGAATGGTACGCAGACGAGCCATTTATTTTAGCTGTACAAGCTCAACAAGTGTTCTATTTGAAAGACTTGTCTTGAGGAAAGAATTAGATGATTGTACAAATAATAAATCATCAGGCTATTTATGATATAGTTCACAAGGATGAGGAAGATAGTGTGAACAATGATGTTTTCCAAGAGGGTGATTCTAATGATATGCCATCTTTTTGTCCAACCGAAGAACTAGAGGACACATCTTTATTAGTTAGAAAAGATATTGATCCAATCTTCATATCTCACGACTTTGTAACCAAATTATCTAACACGGAGTTGAGTCTTAATCATCATGAGATGGACCATGGTGATGACTACGACGACGATGGAAGACATTTTATTGATGAAGAATGTGTTTTAGAGTCCGAGGGCGACGATGACAACTTGCATCCTAATTCCGACGATGAATTTTCATACTAGTTGATTAGGTATGTGGATTGTTAGACACCATAAAATCATTTAATTTTGTGTATATTTCAATACAGTTTTAACTGATTAAAATTATTGATGATGCAGTTGTTAAACACGTCTGAAAAAAGAGGAGGACATGGCGTACGGAGTAGTGTGCTTATTGCTCAATCTGCAAAACTACAATTAAGGTATGACCTCCTAAAGTTGACATTGTTATAGTAGTAGCACAATTTTACCGCATAATTTTATCTTTCATTGTAATGTAACAAAAATTATATGAAAATTATTAATTAAAATACACGAAGTGCACTATATATGTGTTGCTACACATATAATTCACTAGTATATATAAAATGATTGTAGTATGCCATATCCACTAAATTTTTGTTTTTATTGTGTTTCTTTTAGCTTAATTAATAACTAGTTTCACTAGTATATATAAAATGATTGTAATATACCATATCCACTAAATTTTTATTTTTATAGCGTTTCTTTGAGCTTAATTAATAATTAGTTTTACACATGTGCTTATTATATATATTGTTTGTTTTATGTATATTCTTTAACTTAAAATTATACTATTGATGTGAATGTAAAGAATTTAAAAATAAGATAAATTTAACCACGCGTATATTTTTTGGATGAAAATGATATAATTTTTTGTGTAAGAGATAATTAAAACATTATATTATGTGTGTAAAAATAATTAAGGAAAAGTGAAAAAAATAAAAGAATAAAAAGACAAAAAATAATTTGGAGGGAAAACTATTCTGTCGCTCAAAAAAAATGGTCTCCCCAGTTTACCTATTAATCAAATTACAAAGTTTATCTCTCTCTCCCATTTACTTCCCACTCTGTCTTCCCCTCATTTACCTCCACACGACTGCCCATCATTCCTCCTCTCTCCATGTAATTTTTCTCTCTTACTCCAATCTTCTCTCCTCATCAAAAACCATCATCAATAAGGTCCAGAAGAAGGTATTTTTCTGGGTTTTAGCCTTCAAGATTTGTTTTTTTGTTGCTGAAAAAGTCTTACAAAGAGAGTTGCCATATAGCTGCAGAGAATTTATCTTCCGACTTTTGGTCCTGGAGAAAATACGGTCAGAAACGCTCTCCATATCCGAGGTATATATTCAACCATAAGAATATTTCTGAATTCATTCAATGCATTCGACCTCTGTAAATAATTGAAACGATGTCACTTTGTGTGCAGGATTATTTCTGGCTATCTCAACATTCTTCGAATTTTTTTGTATATTGTTATACACGTTCAAAAATTGCCTCGGAGAATCACTAGAAATAATCCTCTAAATGATTGGTGTTGTGTTGCATTTTGTATGGACTTGTTTTTCATACTCCAACAGATTCAGGTTTATAAGTTATGAATTTCTCCTTATTAATTGCAAGAATATTTTGTGATCAAGTTAATGCTAACTACTTTTTGTGCGGGTGATCTTTCTTTAGCTTGGGTGGATGACTGGATAGTTTGAAGAATACAAAAATTTTGGAAGGTTTTATTAGTTGAGAAAGCTTCTAATAAGGTGTGAATTTGCATTCTTGTTTTGTCACTACTTTTTTCCAGATACAAATTTTGGTTACCTACTTGTTCTATTGTTGTAGGAATGTCGACTAATAAATAAAGAACTCTTGATTTATGGAGGCATTTCGCTTACAATCGAGATCTCATCGTGTCAATTATTGAATTTTGGATTACTCACGAATGTCAAAAAAGTAATGGAGCTACAAGAAATGGAAATGGCAATCTCGGATTACAAGGCTACAAAGCGTCTCTACGACAAATAGTATATGTAGACCGCTAGTTACATTCTTACTAGTTTTAGTCTATTGTGGTTATTTTGGTTTATTGTCATGTATTACCCGAATATTATATTTATTGGATGAAATAGTATAATATGAA
>AYJT01066448.1:0-14619 GCA_001278415.1 Ocimum tenuiflorum
ATGTTTGATAGAATCGTAATTCTTAATTATTTTTACAACTTGCATACCCAGTCAGCACATTTATCGACCAATGGATCTGCCAAAGGATGTAACACAATTCTTACCAAAGTCAATGGCTCCTGCACGAATACAAGCCTTTGTAACTTCTCTGCAAAGTGCGCTGTTAAAATCATCAGGGATTCTAAGATTGGACAATCTCTGCAGCAAAAATTCAAAAGACAAAAAACCATGTATGAACAAGCCAGTGAAAGCCAAAAAGCTAAATCTAGAACACCAAAATCAATAAATACTAACAAATGTGCGAAGCTTCTGCAAAATATCAAACAAAAGCTTAATATCTTCAGTAGAAGAACATTTAGCAATGAGCGACCGCAGCCAAGCATTTGGAGGTGCAGTTCTTTTCTCCATAACACAGTTCAGCATCTTATCATATATTCCCTTCACTGTCTCTTCACCTAAAATGGCCAACGAATTTGCAAGCTAAATAAACCCCAAAATTCAAATGACATAAACAATTAAAAAACAGCAAATTGATATAGCCCACCGGCAGAATCATTTCCACTCCCTTCTGCTTCTGAAGAAAATAATCTACTTGATGTTGCCTTTGATGGTGGCGGAGCTTGTATTTTATATTTCTGACTATACAATTCAATACTCGAAAAGCTTTTGTGCACGGTCCCTGCAAATGTACATATCGCATGAGAATTATATTTCGCACGAACAGCTTCTATTTTGTGAATTCAAATATCAAAAGGGTTAAAAACGTGTTATTTCATGATAACTTAATATGTGAGAATCACCGAGAAAAGCATTATTCCATGACCGCCGACGTACTTTTAAGACATGAACAAAAACACAAGATGGTGATTCGACAATTAATTTTTTCCAGAAAAATGCGCTAAAATCTTCCCGTTTCAAGGAAAAATATAACGAAAAAAAAAAAACTTTGAAGAAATAAACACATGATACCAGCTTAAGCATCTTTACAGACAAAAATAAACATTTTTTATTCATATTTTAGGCCAGTCCCATTGCCGGAGAAGTCATACCTAAGAAGAACGCGGTGGAGTTAAATCCACGGCGCATAGGATGTGAGTAGCTGAATTCAGAAGCACTTTCGATAGCTGATTGATGGTAGTTGACTCGTTCCGCCGCTGCATTGGACCAAGGGTTTCTAAAAACCCTAGTGAAGCGCCGCGATTTGGTTAGCACTCCAATAGCTTTCATTTTCTCATACATTCAGAACAGGGAAGAGATGGAGAGGGAGTGGGCGAGCGAGGTATTTCGGCAATGGCTGCGTTTCCGGAATTTGCAGAGCAGGGCTTATTTCATCGACCTCCTCTGCGAACTATGGAGTAATTTAAATGAAAAAGTAAAATTTACCGTAAATTTGTATGAATTATTAAATTTGTTCCAACTTTTTAAAATAGAATAATATAAGGTATGATGGTGAGCTATCAAATTTTTCTCAAACTTTAAAATACTATAATTTAATATCAAAACTTTGGAAATATTTTCAATCAAATTTCTACCACGAAAAATCACATGCCCACATAAAAATTAAAGCTTATTGTATACTTGTTGGGGTCAAAGTATTTGGCCAGTTTATCAAGATTCGATCATATCCGAATTCGAAAACAAGGCATCCATTCCTTGAGGAATGAAATGATGGTGGGTGCATTTCACGATAGTAATGTTCTGAGGTTCTCTTGGATCTCTAACCTTGATGCATCAATAGTTTCTTTTGAGTCTTCTAATACTTTTTATTACCACAATTTTCATAGGGTTGTAATTGTCTTTTTAACAATATGTAATTATTTCTAGAATATGACTTTAGCTAGTGCAGTGGTTATTTAAAAATACATAACTGATTCTCAACGACCTGACAATTAAAGTCGCTTGTCTATGAGCTAATGACTCTCAAACTTGGGCAAACCGCGAATCTAGTTAATTGGAGGCAATTGAGAACAATCAATGATAATTTACTTTGAAAAATGGGATTTACGTGGAGTTATCATTTTCGAAGTTGATCATAATAAACATCTCTCTCTTATACGTGTAGTTCTTTTTTTTTCATTATCTTTTTTCTAATCATTCCTTTATGACTTAGGTTCGTAGTATCATGACATAACAGCAGATTTTTCTCTTTGTATGCAGGACACTTATATCTTAAAGTCGGTGATTACTCTGATAATATTATCCACACAATAATTCCACGCTCTCCATGGGGCATCAAGTTGATCTTGCCAAGAAATCAAGCATTTCAATAAAAACCACTAGACTGGAACCAATTTTTCAATGAAAATGTTAATTTTTTGGATCACATAATTGGGTACAACGCAAAGTTGGCCTAGGCATGCAATAGTGACTTGACTTAAACAAATACACGAGAGATGGGAGTCACTCTCTTGTCTCAATTCATACATCACCGTTTACCACCTCCCAGGGTGCAGCGGGTAAGCATATTTTCTCATGATCTTAAAGTTAAAAAATTCGAGTTTATGTGAGAATATCTGGGTGGGATTTATTGTAATTTAAAAATATAGTAAAAATTAAAAAAAAATCATACATCACCATCAATTGTATTCAAAATCATTTCACATCCTAAATCACTCTTCCAATCCTTATGAGGCGTCGATTACCAAGCACACTTAGGAGTCCAAAATAAACACTTTTACACCCATCAATCACTTCACACGAGCAATGCAACCTCGATCGATGTCCAGTTTTCAAGAGCCTTGTTGAGGTACAATACCACCGAATAATATAAGAATCACTTCGGCTTTGAGATAATTATCTCAGGGGAATCGACTTCCCAATTCAATTTTGTGTAACTTCCCTATTTTTGTTCCTTTATCTTTCTATTCCTATGTGATAGAAAATTTGTGATGATCCTTCAGAATTTATCTATATTGTTTCATGTTCCCTTAAGTATGTTGATTCGCTAGTATATATAATAATTTTTAATCCTTGATCGTCAACTTTTTGTTCATAAATATTGATTAGAGTATTATATGTCATAGTTGGTTTATATTATCAATATTCAAATATATTAAACTAAAAAGAATGATAGGAGAAATATAGTACTCGATTAAATATGTGTCCAAAACGCCACGTGGTCTATTTATTTTCAGCCCGCAAAGCCCAAATCCGAAGTCACGACCCGACCCGATTTCATTTATGGGTGTTGCTGGATCGATTCATAGCTTCTGTTGCTGACAACTCCAACACAACGTTGCTTTTCTCTTCAATTTTTTTTTTTCATTTTTCGATCGATCAATGCGTTTTCTCGCCGAATCGTAGAACTTGCGGAAATGGCCAATTCCTCGCGAATTGACGAGTCATCCGACGACTACATGTCGAATTCGTCATCAGGGGAAGATGCGATAAAGGATCAAGGCGTCGACGTGGACGACGAGGAGCTGGAGACCGTCGTGCGGTCCGACGATGATTCCGACGAAGAGGAGGCGGCAGAGAAAGCTGATAATGCTTCCGAAGACGACGATGAAGACAATGAGGTTTGTTTCTGTGAGATCTGGGCTATGCGCCAATTATAATTAGTAGAAGTAGCTGCGTGATTATTTCTCTCTTTTTTGGTTATGCCTGGCGAGTTTTGACGGTATGACGGGGGAGACGTGGCGGCGGTGTCTGCATGCCTTAATTAGGGTTCGGCTATTCGACGTTTAGTCGGAGATTATTATGTTCTGTTAACTTTTCAATGTAGCATGATCAATGTCTGTTTGTGGTAATGTGGTTTATCATCAATTTCTGTTACGAAGGAATTGATGCGGCTAGTTTTGGCTCTTCGCAACTGGTGTTATTATTTATATTCGTGTGCCATTGATTTGAACACTTTCTGAGAGAGAGAAGAAAAGCTATCGGTATTAGGAAGTTTGTGGTTTGATTCTCCGATACTTATTGCATGTGTTCATATTGTCTGGGATTTTAGTGTTTAAGACGATTGTATAACTTGAAAAAAATGGGCATGAATTTCAATATGGTATGAATTATTTGATTTTGGAGTCCTTTCAATACATAGATCTAATTATATTATGTTCTTGAATTTAGGCAACTGTTGACATATGCAAATTTAAAAATTAACTTTGTATTTCTCATTTTAGCATACCATGCTATACATTCATTAATTGTGTGATCAATGATCTTTGTTATTATCTTTTGGTGCTAATTTGCAGGAGGTCCAAGAAACCGTCGAAAGTGAAGTTTCCAAACGTGAAAAAGCCAGGCTCAAAGAAATGCAGAAGAGAAAGAATGAGAAGATACAAGAAATACTTGATGCTCAGAATGCTGCTATTGATGCTGACATGGTGCGTATCAGAAGTTATTACTTCACATCATTGCTAGTGTATTATCTAATAAGATTTGGCGTTTGAACTGGGTTTTGTCGTGCAGAACAAGAAAGGGAAGGGGCGTTTGAATTATCTTTTGCAGCAGACTGAGTTATTTGCTCATTTTGCAAAGGGCAGCCAGTCTGCCTCTCAGAAGAAAGGAAAAGGAAGGTGAATGATAATATTTAATATTATTTTCTCTTGGGATTAGGTTGGGAGAGGTGGAGGTTTGTAAACTCTTGGTGAGTGTTATTGCATTATAGTTGACTTGATATTTTCCAGGAAGGATTTTCTCTTTCTTTCAAAACCTAAATACGTAATTACCTTGTTGCTTTTGGGGACTTAGAGATGCAGCCTTGACAATTGCACTTCAGGGGCTTTTACGCTGTTCTTTTCCTTTGGCGACCTTCATGACCTGAATGATGTGCATTGTTTAGTTTGACTTTGACTATGCATTTGAGATTCTTCATACTGCCCCTGTTGCATAATCATATGCATGCAGATTCATATGCTGCTTTAGCGAGGTAGAGTTGAGCATTAGCTTGAAAAATGCTTTCTTGGTACTTATATTTGGATACATTTTAATATCTTGGGGAGGTTGGAATGATATATATTTAATGCTTACGATAGGTCGGTGTTATGCTAATTGTCTTTGTATAGTTTGAGAACATTTTTATTAATTGCTTTTCTTGCTTTCCCATGATTCTCATCTTTTTGTCATTTTATTCAATAAGATTAGGAGCAGATATCCAGTAGGGGACGTTCCTGAAAAGCTTCAAATCAATATATTTTCAGTCCCTTGAAAAGTATAATATAGATAGATGTTCGTTAATAATTAATAGCGGCCAACTCCATGCAAGTTTATTTATGGAAGGAGAAAAGGAAAAAAGGGATGTAAAATAGAGAAAAAAATTGTCTAGGTAAGACATAAGGTTTATTGCATCATATACATATTAAATTATTCAATCCATCAAAATGAACAATGTGCATGTAAATATTTGATGCAGTTAATAAGACAGTAAAAATAATTTATACATTACACGTCCTTCTTGCTCTCCATTCATAATGATATATCACAAATCGTCTTGTTCTACCAAAGTAAATGAAGTCTCTGTTTCTATTATCACCTTCTCCATCCTTAAATTATCTGCATATAGTTTTCAAGCTCTTAGTTTTGGAATTTTGTCTATGCCTTTCATTAAGTCATACTTATCCTAATTGAATCAACCTCTTTTTACACATGTTTTGCTAATATTTCACCAATGAACTGAAATATGCAAGAATACATCTGACCTAGAGCAAGAGGCGTGAATTCATACCGATGACTGTATAATTTGGAACGGAAAAATAGAGAGATCTAAATTCCTAGGTGGAGAATTCAGGATAAAGAAGATTAGCCAAAAAAGGAGAAATAAAAAGAAAATGCAAATTTAAATATAGAAATAAAGAATTTTTGACCAAGGGTATTTTTGGACTATATTTAAAATTTATAATTAGGTTATTCAATTATCGAATGTGGAAAGGTGTTTTTAATGTCCTTTAGTCAATCAATTATACGAATTCCACATTATACTCTTTGGATGAAGTAATTGCACTCCTCATCTTACATGCATTTCACGCATCTACCATATATATCCAACCAATAAAAATAATTAGCCTAAAATTTCCTAACTTCCTACTTCTATCCTGTTTATTGGTTCATAAACAAGGTTACATTATTTGTAAGGCCACTGGGTGCTCAGGTGAATAGCATGCCGGTCACCTCAATTCTTTTTCCTTAAATGTGTCACTATAAACCTTAAACAATAATTATATTTTTAAATAAATATCTTTCACTGTTCACTTTTTTTCCCCTCTCATTTAATTTGATTCTCTTGACTAAATAAGCAAACTACTGAGAGAAACATGTAGCAAGCAACCATCACACATATAAAATTGGCAACTTTGTTAAAAAAATAAAATCTGACCAAATGTGACTCATCTTGGCTTCAGAAGATTAAAAGGAAAATTTTAGACAACATTTTGTTCATTAAATTCATGTGGTTCCTAGACTGCCTACTTTAGACTAGATAGTCTAGTTCATCATCCCTTGGTAGGTGCAGTTTAAGGGTTTCAAACACTGACCGAGCTGCATGAATAGAAGTAGGTTTACGTAAAACTTAGGTTTTTAAAGCTTTACATTTATCCAAGTAAGCTCATTTCATACATATTTCTTTTTCGAGATTTTCTGTCTGCAATCTTTTCTAGATTTTCTTCTGTTTTTCCACCACATCAGTGGAGAAAACTTCCTATGAGCAAGTTAGTGAAGATACGCTATGCAGTTATTGGTTGTTAGGTGATGTATAGAGGCCAGAGTTTGCACTTCTTGGTCAATGGGGTTATTAAGGCAGTGTAAAGAGATATAAATGTTGAAGAGGTGCAGAAATGGACTTGGTTAAGAGAGGGGGGATTCCAAATTAAGAAATTTATAAATTGTTAAAAATATCATTTTCTGAAGTTCACTGATATTCATCTTATGCTTGACCAATCAACCTTATCTAGCCAAATGATTTTGTATAACACGCCCTATATTGCTTAATGCCTTCTGCAGAGGTCGCCATGCATCCAAGGTAACTGAAGAGGAAGAAGACGCGGAGTATTTAAAGGAGGAAGAAGATGGCCTTTTTGTCTCTGGAAGCACAAGATTAGTGTCTCAACCATCTTGTAAGATGGTTTTCCCCCACTTAGTGAAAGACCTTGTCATTCTTTTGGTTAATATTTCTGGTCCTTGCTGACAGTTAGAATTTTGGTTGCAGTTTGGTGATGAGTACAATATCATAGTCATGTTATACTCCTAAACATACTTATGTTTGGTTGGCCAGATAATGACTGCAAAAAAGGCCAAATCTATTGTTTTGAGGAGCTGTGACCCTTTACTTCAACATTTGTCTAACAGGTATTCAAGGAAAGATGAGGGATTACCAACTTGCTGGTTTAAACTGGCTCATACGGATATATGAGAATGGCATTAATGGAATACTTGCTGATGAAATGGTATGATGAGAGGAAAGAGGGTAATATTTGTATATACTAATTGCACATATTTGAATAAGGTTGATGTAATTGTTGATTTTCATTTTTAGGGGCTTGGTAAAACCTTGCAAACCATATCCCTGCTTGGTTATTTGCATGAGTTCAGAGGGATTACAGGTCCTCACATGGTTGTTGCTCCGAAATCTACACTTGGGAATTGGATGAATGAAATTAAAAGATTCTGTCCTGTTTTACGTGCTGTAAAGTTTCTCGGAAATCCCGATGAAAGAGTAAGCCTATTACAATAGCTGGCATTGCTTCACGATCATTGTCCTACTTCTTTTCTAATCTCCTATTTACTTGATCCTCCAGAAATATATACGTGAGGAATTACTTGTTGCTGGCAAGTTTGATGTTTGTGTGACAAGTTTTGAGATGGCCATAAAGGAGAAGACTGTCTTGCACAAATTTAGCTGGCGCTACATCATTATTGATGAAGCTCATCGGATCAAGAATGAGAATTCTCTCCTCTCAAAAACAATGAGACTTTTTAATACTAATTACAGACTTCTAATTACAGGAACACCACTTCAGGTATTGTTGCAATATATTTATAGCTTACATTAACATTTGCTTACCGAGATACTAAGTATACAATAAACTAGATGCTATCCTTTAGATCCACTGGCAATGTGATTTGCCTACAATTCTATGGTGTGGTATAATAAGACTATAGTTTGTAAGCATTTTCTTTTATGATTTCCATTTACATCACCTTCTGGCATATATGTTTTTCAGTCGTTTATGTTTCTCTGATCACGAATATGGTGTTTATCTGCAGAATAATCTTCATGAACTCTGGTCTCTCCTCAACTTTTTACTTCCTGAGATATTTAGCTCTTCTGAGACTTTTGATGAATGGTTCCAAATTTCTGGAGAAAATGATGAACAGGAAGTTGTGCAGCAACTTCACAAGGTGTGTGCTTGTTTTTGTTAGATGCCTTTTTTCCTCGTACATTGATCTCTCCATGACCAGATAGTAGTGGATTCAGAGGTAGAAAAAAGAGTTAGAATTGTATGCAGACTTATGAAGATGTATTTGTGCTGGACTGAAATATCTACGTAGTGTATTTATTGCTGTGGCACAGAAAACATATGGCCAAATAACTCTGCTTTTGCTTGAGTTGTTCCTCTCTCTGACTCTGATCTTTATTTCTTGATTGAACTAGGTTCTTCGTCCCTTCCTTTTAAGAAGGCTGAAATCTGATGTTGAGAAAGGCTTGCCTCCCAAGAAAGAGACAATACTCAAAGTTGGTATGTCTCAAATGCAAAAGCAATACTATAGGGCATTGCTACAGAAAGATCTTGAGGTTGTAAATGCTGGTGGAGAACGCAAACGTCTCCTCAATGTAGCCATGCAACTGAGGAAGTGCTGCAATCATCCATATTTGTTTCAAGGTGCTGAGCCTGGTCCACCTTATACAACTGGAGAACATATAATAGAAAATGCTGGTATGCTCTTTCTCTGATGTCGAGGCAAAAAGTACAATTATTTTCCTGCTAAACCAATCTTTGATTTGTAAAATATGGCATCATCGATTACAGGCAAGATGGTTCTTCTCGACAAGCTGCTTCCAAAACTAAAAGAACGTGATTCCAGGGTTCTGATATTTTCACAGGTTTGTTATTAGAACCACGTGTTCTTTCTGTCTCTCTTTCTTGTTTGTATCTGAGGTTTAAAAACCTAAATATTCTGGATTAATCATTACCGAATCTTCTCTTAATTTATACTTTTCTTGTTCCAGTTCATGTTTAATCCCACATGACAAAACTTTTGAATATGGACAGATGACGAGGCTGCTGGACATTCTTGAAGACTACTTGCTCTTTCGCGGATATTATTACTGTAGGATTGATGGAAATACTGGTGGTGATGATCGAGATGCTTCTATTGAAGCATTCAACAGGCCAGGAAGTGAGAAATTTGTCTTTCTACTTTCTACTAGAGCAGGAGGACTTGGTATCAACCTTGCTACTGCTGATGTTGTCATTATTTATGACAGTGATTGGTAAGGCTTCTGTTTGATGAGCCTTGAAGATTGACTTGAAGATAGTGTGTCCTAACTCTGTTCTCCCTGCAGGAATCCACAGGCTGACCTACAAGCTCAGGACCGTGCACACAGAATTGGACAAAAGAAGGAAGTCCAAGTTTTTCGATTTTGCACTGAGGTTTCTTTTAGTTCTCATATATATGGAATTTTAATCAATCTTCCTAGCAGAGCAACGTGTTCATAATCTGTTCCTGCTATGTTTGACAGTACACCATTGAGGAAAAGGTGATTGAGAGAGCCTATAAAAAGCTTGCCCTTGATGCTTTGGTTATCCAACAGGGGCGTCTAGCAGAACAAAAGAGTGGGCCTATCTTATCACTATTTGTGTCCTATCACTGGAGTTTTTCACTACCATATAAATAGTTGTATTTAACTTATTCATGTTATGCAGCTGTGAATAAAGATGAGCTACTGCAAATGGTGAGATTTGGGGCGGAAATGGTTTTTAGTTCCAAAGATAGCACAATAACAGATGAAGATATAGATCGAATTATTGCCAAGGGAGAAGAGACAACTGCTGCACTCGATGCCAAAATGAAAAAATTTACTGAAGATGCCATCAAATTTAAAATGGATGATAGTAAGCTTCTAGTTACTGACTCACGATGCTTGCGTGTTATTCTTTATTTACATTCTTGGCTAATCACATTTGTATAAATGGTGTTCAGATGCTGAATTATATGATTTTGAAGATGATAAGGTAGATGGTGTACTTATAGCTGACTATAAAGACTTCATATGTAATTCTCACTTTATCCTCATGTTCCCTTGTTCTATCCCCCGTTAAAGGATGAAAATAAATTTGATCTGAAGAAAATTGTCAGTGATAACTGGACCGAACCTCCAAAAAGAGAGAGGAAGCGCAAGTATGTTTATATGATTGCTGAAATTATGTTTAGTTTTACTTTTAGTCTGTCGAATGATGTGTTTTCTTATTGTTTTCTGTAGTTACTCCGAATCTGAGTACTTTAAGCAGACGATGCGCCAAACTGGTCCAGCCAAACCAAAAGAACCTCGGATTCCTCGCATGCCGCAGTTGTATGTACTTCATTAGGTTGTTCAGTTTGTTGGTATCTATGTCCTAACATGTATCCCTCTTTACAGGCACGATTTCCAATTCTTCAATACGCAACGTCTTAGCGAGTTGTATGAGAAAGAAGTGCGCCATCTTATGGTGGGTCATCAGATACTCTGAAAGATATCATTTTTCCTGGTCCAATTATACATCATATTTCAATTCATTCATTATTTATTTTGTCCCTCAGCAAGCGAATCAGAAGAATCAAGGTAAAGATTCCGTAGATGTAGATGATCATGAAGGTATTTTCCTCTTTTACAGCATCTTTTTAATTGGTCTTGTTTCACTAGGCATTCTCTTAATGCTTGATTTTTGAGCCAGATGTAGGAGACCCTTTGACTGCTGAGGAGCAGGAAGAAAAAGAACAACTGCTGGAAGAGGTATATTTCTTTATTCTTAAACCTCACTTCAAAATTCTGCGCTGTTTGACGTGATATTTTTTGTTATATGTAAAGGGATTTTCTACTTGGAGCAGAAGAGACTTCAACAGTTTCATTAGGGCCTGTGAAAAGTATGGCCGAAATGATATCAGGAGTATTGCCTCTGAAATGGAAGGGAAAACAGAGGAAGAGGTCGAAAGATATGCAAGTGTTTTCAAGGAAAGATATAAAGAATTAAATGGTAAGCAGTAAATTTAGCTTTTGGTTGGTGGCTTGCAATTTTAAGAGATTCATCTCTTCCGTTTATCATATTTCTAATTTAGGAATATTTGTTTCAGAGGAGGTAGATGAAATGGCCAGAGAAGTTTGTTAATTAATTTGTTATGTATGTTCGAAGGTCATGCAGAACCTTGAATTTTCACTGAATAATCAGAGTATTTTATATTTCCGTTAGATCAATTTTCTTACTTCCCCAGGCGCACTGCTGGTGCTGTGGGTACTTCCCCATTAATTTGTTATGATTGCACCACATACTTTTTTTCTCTCTCTGAATGTGAAGCGTGATACTGTCAATGATTATTGTACTTCCAGAATATGATAGAATAATGAAAAACATTGAAAGAGGAGAGGCTAGAATTTCAAGGAAAGATGAGATCATGAAAGCTATTGGGAAGAAATTGGATCGCTACAAGAACCCGTGGCTAGAATTAAGGATCCATTATGGCCAGAACAAGGGGAAGTTATACAACGAAGAATGTGACCGTTTCATGGTGAGATTTCTCAAAATCATTTTATCTCCATCTGTTTTGTTCTGATTCAGTTTAATTTCTTCCATAAATAATAATCAAATTATTCTCTCAGATATGCATGGTTCATAAGCTAGGGTATGGTAACTGGGATGACCTCAAGTCAGCCTTTCGTACTTCACCACTATTCAGATTCGATTGGTTTGTCAAGTCTCGAACCACTCAAGAACTTGCGAGGAGATGTGATACACTAATCCGACTGGTGGAGAGGGAAAACCAGGAGTATGATGAGAGGGAGAGACAATCTCGAAGAGAGAAAAAGCTAGCAAAGGTAGGCTGATAACTTCCCTCTTTGAAAGTAATTTTTGTAAGAGATTAAGCTGCTCTTGAAAGTTATTCCAATGTAGTCTAGTCTTGCATTGAATTTCCATGGAGAGATTAAGCTTACACCATTTATCACTGTTCCAACAGAATACGACCCCACCCAAGCGCGCATCTTCTAGACATGCTGCGGACAACCCTCCGACGAGTCTGAAGAAGAGGAGTAAAGTATCAATGGATGAGAATGGGAGTTGGGGAAGGAAGAGAAGATGATAGGTAACATATCTATTTGCCTTGTGCTGCTAAATGAAAAGCAGTGGCCTTTTGACGTTTAAAAGATTTAATCAATGAGCTTATATGTACTCCCATCTTATATGGTTATGAACTTGTTTGGTGGAATTGGTTCATTTAATATTATCTCAGTTTCATCTGGTAACCAACTTTTCAGCTCAACTCCACCAAACCGTCAAATCTATTTACTACTACGCATCACAAATTTGTTGGCCTGGGTCCAATATTCTTTATTTCTCTTATTACTAACAATCATTAAATAATGTTTTTGACTATTTATTTATGTATTTTGTATTTAATCCTTGATAACCAAAAATTTGTCCTGTGAACTAATTTTTTCAATTAGCAAATATTAATTTATTTTATTGATTACTATTTATAATGACATTTAAAATTAGTCTAATAAAATAATTGTATATGAGAAATTTTTTTAATATTATTGTTATTTTATACACACATTACCTTTTCATGAAAAAATTGTTAGACAGCATGCATGACGCCCGACATTTAATAACATGAAATCGTGCGAATAAAACAACTGGAATTAATGAAATATATGGTAACTGGTTTTTACTTTTTTTTATATTCGACAAATGAAAAAGCAGCACGCATACAGTTACAATCTACTCAACATATAATAACAATATAAAAAGTTGAAGAAAATACCGGGGCACGATTGTTTTAAAGGGAAAAAAATTAGAAAAAATACCTGAACGAACTGAAATATTATGAGACGATCGGACGCAGCCAAGGATGAACTTTCAAGATTTTTTTCGAGTAACGTGATTTTTTCTTGGAGAATTTTGGAAAAATATTTTGTGTAGATTTGATTCAACTCTGCTAAAAAGATTGAACCATTCCAATGAAGAAAAGTGATAATTGTCACCCTTTGCATCCAAAAGTGGAAGTCCAATGACACAACTTCCAGACATATTCTAGAAACACTATGGAAGACGGTAGAAGGTCTTAAAATTTTATTGAAACTCGTGCATACTTGTATAATCTTATAGAATCTCTAGGAGATCCTGTAGATGACTATATAAGACCTTCTTATTGGTGGTAACTCATCAAAATTATGTAAGCATTCTCCAAGTTATAAAAAAAAATATAGCATTCTCGAGCCTATAAATTCTTACCAAGTGTTGGGGAAAGATTGTCTTATATTCTTATTAAATGTTGGGAAAAGATCATCTAGAACTGCGTCTTAAAATTGCTCAGAATCAAAAAAACAACTAACGATCAATTTTGTATGTGTCACTACAAAATAAATTCATTTAACAATTCTTTGACATTCCAAAACAAGTAATCCAAACATTTTGACCCAATTGATCGTAAGCAAATTTATTGTTTTGAACTTTTTTAGATATATAGGGATGTATTCATATAGGAACATTATCTAATAGTATTAAATAAGAACCAATATCAACCTTTCATATTCAAATTACAGTGGTGGGATTTAACATCGGCTGTCAAGATTTATGTATCATTATTGTATGTTAATTTAGTTATTTTATGAATATAAGTTTTAAATTGTGTGATAGGTGTCCAGATAAGTACATGATGCGTCATTATAGGAGTTGAGATAATGTAGGGATTTGATCATTAATGACGAATCATACACACATATTACTACCTCATTAACATAATAAATACCTTGTGGTGTAGATGAAACTAAAATAGTAAATCAAAATTGTGGGTAGCAAATTTTTCTGTTCACCAAAACATGAGTTCTCATATGTTCACTTCATATGAATGGTCATAATGCTTTTTGTTCGTTTATCAAATGAATCAATGAACGAGTTTCCTATAGAAATGCATGCATCCATATGCGCATTGTTTTGTGAAAACTATCATTAATGAAGAAACTATTAATCACTAAAAACTAAAAGTTGTATTATGAATCTTTTAACTATTTTTTTTTCTTTTGTGATAACTATTATTACTGAACAAATTATTAACCACTAAAAATTAAAAGTTGAATTATGAATCTTTAATTTTTTTTATTTTGTATCTTAATTATTAGTCTTTTGACAACTGACAACATGAATCACATTTACTTGAATATTCTAAATCATAACTAGCATTTTTGAAAAGTTAAAAAAATTGAATCATAACTAGCATTTTTGAAAAGTTAAAAAAATTGATCTTTTTTTCAAATTTAGAATTTTAGCATGCTATAAAAGGTTACTTAAATTTATTGTCACGGTTTTATTATACTTATTTCCAATATGTAGTTTTAGTAAGTGCCCTGTTTATTAATTTTAGTATTTTAAAAGTTATGATATGTAAGGAAAAGTCAGTGTTACATTTATTACTTAGTATTGTATAGTTTTT
>AYJT01066459.1:0-12751 GCA_001278415.1 Ocimum tenuiflorum
CGCCTGCGTTGTGACGTTCACCGTCGGAGGGTTGAGCGTTCTCAACGCGATCGCTGGGGCTTACAGTGAGAATCTCCCCGTGGTTTGTATCGTCGGAGGTCCGAATTCGAATGACTATGGTACTAACAGAGTCCTGCACCACACGATCGGGTTGCCGGATTTCACGCAGGAGTTGCGGTGCTTCCAGACGGTTACTTGCTATCAGGTATGTAGTGGCGTAGTGCTTCGATTCTAGCTGATTTTGATCAACTTGCTTGATTTTTGCGAATCCGTTGCCGGTGGACGGCGACGTATTGCATTTGGAGAGATATTGAAACAGAGTTGTATTTTGTTGTTGTTGTTATGATTTTAGGCGGTTGTGAATAATTTAGAAGATGCTCACGAGTTGATAGATACGGCGATATCGACGGCGTTGAAGGAGAGTAAACCTGTTTACATAAGCGTGAGCTGCAATTTGCCGGCGATTCCACATCCGACGTTCAGCCGTGAACCTGTTCCATTTTCTCTCTCACCAAAGTAAGTTTACTTGATCCCTAGCACAGTAACTTAGGGTTTTAATTTGCCTCGTTTTTAACAGGAAATTCAAAGAAATCCAGTAGCAATCATTGAACTCAATTTAGTAATTAGATCTCTTTTTGGTGCTGGTGGTTGAATTTTTCGAATCATTGAGAGTTGAAATTTCTGTTTCTGATTGTTATGTTGTATATGTTTAAGACGAGTAGTGAAGGATTGAAGATTGATGAATTATGCTGTATGATATAGATTGATCAACTTTGGAAGATGCATATGCTGTTTTTATCATATCCTCATTCAGAGCTTTCGTATTTATCTCTTGGTAGATTGAGCAATAAAATGGGGCTAGAAGCTGCAGTAGAAGCAGCAGCTGACTTCTTGAACAAGGCAGTGAAGCCAGTGATGGTGGGAGGGCCAAAAATGCGTGTTGCAAAAGCGTGCAATGCTTTTGTAGAACTGGCCGATGCTTGTGGTTATGCCCTCGCAGTTATGCCATCTGCTAAAGGCCTAGTGCCGGAGCACCACCCCCATTTCATCGGCACCTACTGGGGTGCGGTGAGCACGGCCTTCTGTGCTGAAATCGTGGAATCAGCCGACGCTTACCTCTTTGCGGGGCCTATATTCAATGACTACAGTTCAGTTGGGTACTCTCTACTTCTCAAGAAAGAGAAGGCAATCATAGTGCAGCCTGATCGCATCGTGATTGGCAATGGGCCGGCATTTGGATGCGTCTTGATGAAGGATTTCCTGGCCTCCCTCTCGAAACGTCTCAAGAAAAACACAACTGCTTATGAGAACTACCACAGGATCTTTGTTTCTGAGGGGCATCCTCCAAAAAGTGAGCCCAAGGAGCCATTGAGGGTGAATGTTCTGTTTGAACATGTACAGAGGATGCTGTCAGGGGAGACTGCCATTATCGCTGAGACGGGAGACTCATGGTTTAACTGCCAGAAACTGAAATTGCCAGAAGGATGCGGGTAAGGACTAGTTTTGCAGTTAGCTACATTTACAAGTAGAAGATATGATATTATTAACTGTGCCTGAGTAGTCGGCTCACTCGGGTTTACCATTTGTAGGTACGAGTTCCAGATGCAATACGGGTCAATTGGTTGGTCGGTTGGTGCAACTCTAGGGTATGCA
Source organism: Ocimum tenuiflorum (assembly GCA_001278415.1). Lineage (NCBI taxonomy): Eukaryota > Viridiplantae > Streptophyta > Magnoliopsida > Lamiales > Lamiaceae > Ocimum > Ocimum tenuiflorum. The sequence continues at coordinate 1,654 of AYJT01066459.1, forward strand.
CAGGCTGTACCCCATAAGCGAGTGATTGCTTGCATTGGAGATGGCAGTTTCCAGGTATTTATCGCATAAATGCATTTGCTCAATGAGGACTTGTACATTTTCGTTTACATCTCATGTGTTTCTTTGATCGTGGTTCTCGCTGTTGGGTATACAGTTTCCCTATTCAAGTTGTTTTCAGTTTCCTCATTCAGTTTAACACCCTTTTTCCATTTAAAGCCATTTAATTTTCATTAGGTCTTGTTCTTGTTCTGATTTATTGGCGTTTTGTTTTGATTATTAGAATCCATGAATAAGGTGTCTCCAGTATAAACTATCTAGAGTTTAGACTTGACTTGATCTTGAAAACGAGTATCGGGAGTCTAGATTTGATCTAGAAAACAATGGTCAGCATTTGGGATTCGAAGCTTTGCTTCTGGAACAACATAGTCATGGTTATTGGTGAATGGTTGTAGGTTACAGCTCAAGATGTTTCAACAATGCTCCGATGTGGGCAGAAAACCATCATTTTCTTGATCAACAACGGTGGCTACACCATTGAGGTGGAGATCCACGATGGGCCTTATAATGTGATAAAAAACTGGAACTACACAGCCTTGGTTGACGCAATCCACAACGGCGAAGGCAAATGCTGGACTACTAAGGTAAAACACAATCTCACTTTTCTTGCTTTCATCTTTCGCTACTAAATCATTATAAAACTCATCCATCTTTATTCTATCTTGTACAATTTCAGGTATGGTGCGAGGAGGAGCTCGTCGAAGCCATCGCCACCGCGACCGGCGACAAGGAAGACTGCTTGTGCTTCATCGAGGTGATCGTCCACAAAGACGATACCAGCAAAGAACTTCTTGAGTGGGGGTCGAGGGTCTCTGCAGCTAACAGTCGCCCTCCAAACCCTCAGTAAAATTGATAATATCTACATTCTCATATCATGTTTATCTGAGGAATGCTTTGTATATTTGAAAAATCTTGTTACTTATATGCCACTTGGTGTTAGGACCAGTGATTCTACTGGGTTTGAAAATCAGCACTAGTTATAGTCCGATTATGCAGCCTTTGTGGCCAAAATAATATAAATTATGCGAATTAATAAGGACGTGTTAAATGTTATACAGATCACATAAATTTCAGGCATCAAGTTGCTGGCTTTTGTTGAGTGGGTAGGTATTTTAGTACACAGTCGGCGGTGAAAACTAGATTCGATCCTAGATGTTTTATACTTCCTTTTGTCCTCTGCTCTTGAAGTTTAGTTGTAAACATTATAAAAATATTGTAAAATGGTTAAATTGAATTATATATTTTGGACGCTTTTAATAGTAATATGGATCGTATTAATCGGAAGCGGATGGAGAAATCAAATTCAATTCTAGATATGTATATTTTGTAATAGTTAAACAGTTAATTAATCGCAAAGTGTTGGGTAAAGTTTATAGGATATGTGATACAAAACACAGCATGTTCTCATTTTGTATATTAGGTGGTGTTTGATATTAATTAACATCGTATTGAAATTGAAAACAAAGTAGGCGACACATAAATGGGCCACTTCATAAGGGGAAGGTGCACAATAATGTTCACGCACACGGCATGACATTGGTCCGTTTGATATCATCCTTAAAAAGACTAGGATGTTCTCAATAATCAATAACTTAGAATTTGTACCTTGGTTGAAATGTGGCCATGTCGCTTTCATGTGAGGGGTTGGTTGTCGTGTCTAGATTATCTTTTGCTCTGAAATAATTTATATGAAATTGATTTGTTAGTCGTGTTTTTTCACTCTGGTGAATCTGAAATGGAGGGAGACTTTTGCACGGTAATACCCAAATAGTAATAATTATATTAATCAATGACAAAATAGGTTGATAAAATAATATTAAATGGTGCAAATTTTAATTTCATAAATAAAATTATAACTGAACAATATTTTTTTGGATACATTTTCATAATTCGTGTGGATATCTATTGTAATACATAAACTCCGTTTCCTTTTTCTTTAGGTGAGAAAAAGTTGGAATTTATGTTGTATATAAATTATAATACAGATTTCATTAAAAATATAACTTTGATGGAGATATTTTTTTATTAAATCGTGTTATAGGCTGATCAAGCATAATAGTTCATGCCCACGTATTGATCCAAATTAATATGTTGGGATCCATATAATTTCTAACTTATTAGACGGTCACAGAAAGTTTTGCCAAATTTGATAGATTCTAGTATATGCTACCAGTAATATTTTACTAAAAAATATTATAGTCGTTCATTTATATATATTCAAATCTTCTAAGTTTTATATATATCTTCTATTGACTTGGTAATTTGAGAAATTAGTTAAATTTATGTGAGGCCAGCCACTAGAATCTAGATCGTTCTATTTTTGTTTCCCGTGATTTTGGGTGTTTCTGGAGTGGGCGAGTTTTCGTTTGACGAAGGTGCCTGACTGACTGCTTGTGGTTGTGAATAATCATAGGTGTCACTATTTTTACTGTTTAACAGTAACAACAATAATAATGAACATTAACGATTTCGCTAAAATATTATTATGCCGGGTCACATTCATGTAAAGATTTGTCAACCCCTTTATTTATGGAGTACCTTTGGCTGAGTTTTTAATTACTCGTTATTATATTTTGAATAAAAGAGAACATTTGGATTTGAATTATAGACACTCGAAAATTCCAATTGATTTCAAGTAACAGCTAAAGTGGCCCATTTTCGCCTTTAGCGTGAAATGAGAGATTTATAGTTCGATATCAATTCCTTCTTCCCAACTAAAAAGAACAGTGCACCTATTTGGAACTACAAAATGTTGAAATTGTCCATGTTAGGAATAATATATAATTTTGATGATGACAAACAATATTAACATAAGATCAGTACATTAAAATGTAATCTTATATAAGTTTATTTTGTAATAGTTTAGATTCTAAAGAATTGAAGACCATAGCTGAAGAGCCAAGTTATGGAACATCTCAGCTGACAACAAACAATTGAAAACTGAAAAGTCATAGCTGAAAGAAAGTTCTTAGTTGTAACCCAACTAAAAGAACTACAGCTGTATGGAGTAGCTAGCTGGTTAAACAATTGGAAGAAATAGAACTAAATGAGCAGAAAGAATAGAAAAGTTTCAAAAGTTGACGCTTGATCAGCTGTCCATCACTTCAATAATGAAAGACAAAATCCGAGCCAACCTTAAATACAGTCATAACAAAGATTGGTAGAATGTTTGATTGACAAGACATAAAAAGCAAGGCCGACCAACCACCTCATACTTAAAAGAAAACCAACCCTCAAGTTATTATCCAGAGGATAATAACTTTATCCTTCTACCCAGCGGATAAAGAGGAAGAAAGGCTGCTAAATGTACCGTAACGACTCTTTTTTAGAACACAAAAAGGAAGGATTTGTCCGTTGTCTCACAACGGCTACTATTCAAATCATTCCCTTATATAAATGAGATCAATATGAAGGAGAAGAAGTTATAGACAAGCATGCACACGATCTGCTATCAATTCTCTCTCCAAAACTCCTAAAGTTCACTCCGAGTTCAACTCGAGACTTACCGGAAGTTCTCAGGCTGTACTTACAGTCAAGATTTCTGAGACTGTTCTTAGATTACATCTGAGAACATCTTTCTCACAATCATCTATATTTTGAAGGGAATTGAAACCTTCACTTGCCAATCTTCGAAGCCTAGGAGGTGGACTCCGATAAAGCCTCAAGATCAGCCGTGCCTGCAAATGATAGCTCTGAGCTTTCCGTTTCAGAAGGATCCTAGTTATAAACCGTGCTAAAAACTCCGTGTATAACAACGATTATTGAATTCCCTTCTTTAGAAAGAAGAGAGGACGTAGGATTATTTTGAATTTGAACCTTTATAAATTTTGTGTTATTTATTGCTCTAACATAACTGTCAAAAGAGTTTTGAAACCCAGCTATCCTACAATAGTTGGTACATAATTGGAACAAATCTTAACTGACTAGCTGACCTATATTTTCAAGGAACTTAGCTGACTTATTCCTAAGACAGTTGAGATAAAACTAAGCTTAAATTCTCGCAACCGCCTCATTCAGTGCGCTTCCGCAAATTATCTATCTGATTTGGGACCAACAGTCCAATAATAAGTGAACATGGGAAAGTAATGAAATCGACATGGACAATGTGGTCGTATGGGTCATTTATGAGTTGATATGATAATAATGTATCAACATAAATTTTGATCGTCTGTAAATGGATTGTTCAAGATACATTCTTAATCATAATGGATAAAATTGTAAATAAGTCGAATTAGCTTGCGAGTTATTGAGATCGAAATTCAAAATCCGACAAACTGAAGCTTCATAATTCTAAATTGGACAGGCTGTGAATCTTATAGAACTTAAAAAGAAATTTACATTTTGTTACATCTCGACTTTATATAGTTGCTAAACTGTGTTTGGAGTCGGAGTTCGAACTTATAAAATTTGAACACTCAATTTTTCGTCGCTGGAAATACGATGGCGTTTACACCTGTATGGGTTGGGCTTGTACTATTTCTAAACTTTATGCAAAATAAAAGCCCATACATTAGATAGATGGTGACTATAAATAACTCGTCAAATCTAGGGTTTTATTTAGTGGCCTGTGTTTCAGGGAGCTCGCTAGAGGAGGAGGCGGAGTTGAGCAAAGAATAATCCTTCACCATGAGAGCTAAGGTAACGCTTAATACAAATATTTACAGTTCCGATTTGTGTAGATTATCGAATATATTACCGCTTGCGTTCTGATGATTTTTTTTTCATTCTTTCTGTAACAGTGGAAGAAGAAGCGTATGAGGAGATTGAAGAGGAAGCGCCGAAAGATGAGGCAGAGATCTAAGTAGAGCTTGAACCCGTTTTGGCTGATTCTGATGCATTGAGGGATTTCTAGGATTTGCTGTTTTAGTTTGGTTTAATTTCCTTTTATCAATGTGTGATAGTACTTTGTTACCTTCTGGTATTGCTCTGGGGTATAAACTAGTTAATCGAATGAATGACGTGGAAGATTTCATTTTCATTGTTCCTCAGCTTTATTGCTTTTAATGTTATTTTCCTATGCCGCTGGAATGCCTTTTCAGAGTTTTGATATCTTTTTGAATGTTGAGAGCTTTGATATTTGTTTGTGAGAAATTCTGTTAATTTATGTATGATACTATTGCTGGTTATTGTGTTAGCATTTTATACTTGTAAAATTGGTTATTGTTTGTGATGTTGATTATCCTGCGTCTTTTGATGAGTGCCAGTTTTCATTAGTCATTACAGAAGTTATGGTTGGAATTTGTGGAATTTCGTATATGTTAATATGCATATGGAAAGGTTTATCTATCCCCATGCTTAATGCGTGTGAAGGCTATTTTATACGGATTATGCTAAGAATCAAAGGTTTTGCATGTGCCCTTAGTTGATACTGTCATGCAGAACTTTTTTCTGTGCTATTAACTGGCTATACGATTAACCATTTTCAGTTGTGTATCAAGATGGTTCTATTATGTGTGCAGTTGTGATACGCATTTGATCACCAACGAACAAGTGTAAAAGAGGAAAGTTTTTTTTTGAGTGAGCTAAAAACTCAAAAACGATGAATTCATTCATTCTACTCCATATTACGATTTAGAATGTCAATTAGATTATATTGATATGATTAAACACTTCATTCTTACCCTAATGAATTGGGCTAGTGTTGGGATAATTTGGGCTATTATATTGTGCTCACAACAAACGTTTGCGCAACCCACAAACATCCAAAATGCCAAACACGTCATGTAAGAGTTACCTCACTTGTATTAAATAAAATTGTGGAAACATTGCAATGGCATCCAGGGTCAAAAACCAAATGGGATTTCGCAAACGTTTCACCATTTGGAAGTTTTGCATTACCAAAATCCTGATCGAAATTTAATATCCAGTTTTTCCCACTGGAGTTAGGAAAGCAGTCCGAGTAATCAAGAATTGTTTCAAAGAAGAAATTATCAAGAGGTTCTACTACTGTCTACACGATGTTCTGAGGATTCGTCCATGTAATACCCTTGTTATAGTTCCCGTCTCTTCAAATAGAGATGTGACAATTCCTTGTTCGAGTCGAGCATTTGTAAGAGATTCTCACGCATCTTCTACAAGAAGCGTCCACTATGGAAGCTCCTCTTTTCACGCCAATGGTAATATAGTCACATTATCTCCCGTGTTCTTTGCTTCAACTGTCAATTTATATTGATCCTGCACCTTAGAGAAACAAAGCTTTCAGAGTTATGGACGTCGAGGTGGATGAAGGAGATTTGTGTTGTGACTGACAATGTTTGTTTCTTTTTCAAGTTTCCATATTTTTTATGTTGTTGATTGCATTACTTTGTTCTATTCCTGTATAATATTTGACACCCACATCACATCCACGTTTTTTTTTAATTGTCTTACACTTAAATACAATATCTGGTCATCATGTCTGAGAATCTTGGCATTTTAATATAGTTATGGCATGCGTAGAATCTCATTCCCCATGAAAAGGCTTTGCATTTTTTTTATGTGCAATAACTTCAATCTAGATAAGATTCTCGAATTCCCGAGTTCATTTATGCATACTAAAATTTTAAATTCCTAGAAAATAATAATGAAGTTTCCAGTATTTGCAGCTGCTTTCTTGATTCTACTGTTTTCAAATTCCGATCTCGGATTCATCTCAGGCCAATCTGATAAAGAGTTGCTGCTCGAGCTCAGATACAACCTCTCCTACGATTCTTCACTCTCAACTAAGCTGGTGAATTGGAATGAATCTGTTGATTTCTGTCGGTGGGATGGAGTAAAATGCGATGCTAATAGTCGTGTTTCGGGTCTTGTTCTCAGTGGAGAATCAATCTCTGGTGGGATTACTAATGGCAGCAGTCTTTTCAAGCTCCTGCATTTGCAGAGTTTGAGTTTAGCCGGAAACAGCTTCGGTTCGATCGAGTTGCCACTCCAACTCGGAAGCTGACAGAGTTGACACATCTCAATCTGAGCAACTCCGGTTTTTCCGGGAAGATTCCCTCGACTTTCTCGAACTTGACGAGGTTAGTTGTTCTTGATCTTTCCAGCACATTAAATTCATCTTTTGTGCTTGAGAATCCTGATCTTGGAGGACTGATTCGTATCTTCACGAGGCTGAGAGAATCGTATCTTGATATGGTGAATGTCTCTGCAAATGGGAATGATTGGGGCAGTGTTGTGTCATATTCTCTCCCAAATTTGAGAGTTTTGAGCTTGTCTAATGCGTATCTCACCGGCCATTTTGATCCGTCGTTGCTAAGACTTCGATCCCTCTCAGTTATTCGTCTCGATGGGAACACTTTCTCTTCTCCTTCTCCTGAGGCTTTTTGCGGATTTCAATGATTTGGAAGTGTCAACTTTGAGCTCATGCAACTTATCTGGTGTGGTTCCTGCAAAACTGTTTCGAATAAAAAGTCTGCGTTTGATCGACTTGAGTGAAAATCGAGATCTTGAGGGATCATTGCCTGAATTTCCTGTTAATGGATCTCTTCAAAAATCTGATGCTTAATTACACAAGATTTTCTGGGAATTTATCAGAATCTGTAGGGAAGAATTATTTAATAAAATACCCACAAAATAAGCCTTGTACTCACCAATAACCTTGGTCAATGAGATGTAGACACTAATACCCACTTCGAAAGTATAAATCTCGAATCATACAATTTTTTAGATGATTCGAGAATTATAGTCCCGAATCATGTGCAGAATTTAATTTTAATTACTATTATTATTGTTAATATTGTGTAATTAACATTTATACATATATTAAATAAAAATCGAGTTCTTAGAGTGATTCGGGAGTTATACTCCCGAATTATACGTTTTTATTTTTAATTTTATAAATTATCTTACTTATTATTTATAATTTTACTAAATTTTACTATTATTTATATTCTTTCAACATTTACTATTAATATTAGATATTGCTATTAAATTAACTCAATAGTTATTCAGTTTGAAAAATTAATCATTCATAATTTATTTAATTTCAAAACTTATTAATACTAGCTTTATAAATATTTAATTACAATAATTACTGAATTTATTGTATTTAATTATTTAATTTATAAATAATTATTATCAATTTATTTTTTAATTACTATTAAATTGATATTGATGTTAATTTGAAAAAGTAATAATTATTAATTTTAATCAATTGAAAATAAATAATAGTAATTCTTAACAATATTAAATAATCAAATTATGATATTTAAGAAATAATTATTATTTTAATATTATGTATATCGAAAATTACGAACAAAATACGTGAAATTTAGACGAGAAGTAATACAATGAACATAATAGTTATAATATTTTTTTCTAATTTTGAACAATCCAAAATAAATACAAATTAATGTCGTAACATCAACATCGTCCCCTTCCCCCCATTTTCTGTAAGCAACTTGCTTTTGACGGAGTCCTCTTCTTTTAGATTTAGATTGCGATGATCCATACCTTCATTTTTTCTTTGCCCTAAATTGCATCATGATAAATGAAAAAAAATTAAATCACAAGAAGTGTAAAAAGTAAACATCACTGTAAATTAAAAAAAGTAAACAAAACTGAAATAATGTTACCTGGGTTAGGTGTCGTAAAGTCAGCACTATCCCCACGTTTTTTTTTTTTGTAAGCAACATGCTTCTGACGAAGTCCCCTGCCCTTAGGTGTACACTGCGATGGTCCAACACCTTCATTATCTTCACCTAAATTGCATTGCGATAAGTGAAAAAAATAAAGGCCACAATGAATATTATTTAGTTAATTCATAAAATTAAAATATTAAATATTAAAACTAATAATTTAGTTATTAATTACAGTAATACGAAGTATAATACACAACTTGAGAAAATAAGGATACTTATTTTCGTTAGTCTACTTCACAAAATTAAATAAAATTCAATTTAAATTTATAAAAGTAAATACACAATTAAAACTGTCCAACAACACTCGGAAGAGAAATATCCCTTCTTGTCTGATGGAAAACAAATTGAGTATTTTGAACTTGAGAAGGAACTTTCTGGAAGGTGAGATACCAGCCGTTCCAAACTAGTTGCCTCTTGGAAACTCTTGATATCAGTTTAAATCTGATACGTGGTAAACTCCCTAGATCTTTAACAAGATGTGAGAAGTTGCAGGTTTTAAACCTCGGAAACAACGACCTCAATGGTACGTTCCCTTGTGGGCTCAATCAACTGTCTGAGCTCAGAGTTCTTTCATCATATAAGAATATCTTTTATGGAAATATAAACTGTTTGGGGGAGAGGAACAACACATGGCCTAATGTTCAGATCATCAACCTCGCATCTAACAACATTAGTGGTGTTATACCAGCAAACATGTTCAAATTCTTGCAGGTTTTGATTGGTGAAGAGGACAGCAAGAATCACCATCTTGATCACTTGCATTTCTCACCATCAGTTTCAGAAATTTACTATCAAGATTCAGTGACAGTCACTCTCAAGGGACTCGAAATCGAGCTGCAGAAGATTCTCACGATTTTCACCTCCGTGGACTTCTCCAGCAACCTTCTCAACGGCCCGATACCGGACTCTATCGGAGGAGCTAAATCTCTTTACGTCGTTAACTTCTCCAGCAACACTCTCTCCGGTCACATCCCACCGTCGATAGGGAATCTGGCGAAGCTCGAATCTTTAGACCTCTCATTCAACTCTCTTGATGGGGAGATTCCCGTGGAAATTGCGGAGCTCACTTTTCTGTCATTCTTGAATCTGTCATACAATCATCTTGTTGGCAAGATTCCACAGGGAAGCCAAATGCAGGCGTTTCCGGAAAGTTCTTTTTCCGGGAACGACGGGCTGTGTGGCTTCCCTCTTAACAAGACAGGTGATCATGAGGAAGATGGAACGACATTGGCGCAGGGAGATGAGAGAGAGGAGTTTGAAGTGAGAGAGGTGTATGTGAGTGCGGTGTTGGGATTTGTTTTTGGACCAGTTGTGTTTTGTAAGAGGTGGAGAATATGTTATAACAAGATTCTGGGTAGATTTGTTGGCTTGGTTTTGCCTCAGAAGGGTAATGAGGAATGGTGAGGGAGAGATTAATGTGGTGAACATTCATCGTGGATACTTCTGTAGCATTCATGCAAGAATGAATTGTAGAATTTTATATAAAATATGTAAAAATTCATTTTTTTAGACAAAATAGCCTGAGTTTAATGAATTTGTGAATGTGGTTCCAAAAGGAAAAGATAATAGAGAAAGATTATGATTATGTCGTTTTACTGATCAATTTATAATGGCGTTTGAAAATTATTTCGACCTATCACACATGTACAATGTTTTGTAAATGTTGCTTATTTGTCTTTATTGTCTCAAGAGTCAAGAATATATCTACATATTAGTATGATTATGTATTAACCATTTTTGGTGTTAAGCAAGAATAGATATACAGTGTCCATACGTAATAATTTTGATTGACGATGAAGGGGAGAAAACACTTTTTTCTTTTGAGTTGGAAAACACCGTTTTGCATTGTAGAAATCTAGTGGAAATGTAAAAAAGAAAATCATTTTTGGTTCATTGGACGCTTAACTTAATGGGAAAAAAAAAGAATAATATCAGAGAAGTAGAATATGTTCACGTCATGGTTTTTCAAAAATTTAGTATAAATATAAAGCACAAAATAGTATAGGTGTCTGTTCCAGGACAAACTAGGGTTCCACTAACTTTTATGCACTAGCCGTAATTTATTTGATATTATATTTTTTTCTAACTTAAGTATAATATAAAATTCTAAGGACTTTATTTTCATTTTGACATTTTCATATATACTCGAACACTTAAAAATTTTAAGGTTGGAAATATACTACTGCACGGTGCCCCCCAGTGTACCATTTGATACCATATATTTTGTTGCTAGCAAATGATATATCGCGTACGCAATAAATATTATATGTGTTTGCTATAATTAACGAGGCTTCCACTGACAATCCATTTTTAGAGGCGAAATTCAGGTAATGAAACAGCACACAACTCCTGCATAGATCACACGTGCACTCCACGTGCCTAAATCCCACTCCGCAACCTGTCATTCAAGTTCCACTGCCGAC
>AYJT01066482.1:0-12075 GCA_001278415.1 Ocimum tenuiflorum
GGTTCCGCCGGTTCCGGTTCCAAAGGGGCGTCTCTAATAATAGTCAACATACAAACTGATATTGATCTATTAAAACCCCGCTTAAATCATACTAAATGTTTCTGCAAAATTCTACATGTTGAGACAAAATCCAAAAGATCATATAAAAACCAAGATCAACATTAATATTACAAAGCACAGGTGTAATAATAATAGGCCAAATTTGAAACCAAATGGATTTAACACAAATAACAAAAACTTGTATGGAGGTGCAAAGAAAAATCAAGCGTCAGCTTTCTGATCTGGCTCAACATGAGCAGAATTGTAAGCACCATCAGCTGCAGAGGTATCCATGTCGTTCAGACCCAATTCCTCGTTCTGCTCCCATGACCTCTCGTACACCTCGACTGAAAGCAAGCACGATTTGAGATGGAGAAAAATCACAAAAAAACATATGGAGTGGAGATTAGCCGAAAAGAAATCACAAGATGTTGAATATGAATGAATCTGAGTCTTAGGATTTATTGATCAGATCTACAGTTGAGATATTTTTTCTTTCAATGGCTTATGCTTTTCGGGTTTAATGAAATATGATTTAGAAAAACACAAAAAATCATATTGTATTGAACAAAAACACGTATTTGGATCCTGGATAAGAAATCATAAGAAAATACAAAAGGAGGACCAACTTACATGATAACTGGCCGTCTTTCGCAATTTCATCGGTTACAGGGGCAATGAACGAATTGGACAAAGCATCATCAAGAATTAAGGTCCAAGGTTCTTCCAAGCTTTTGACCTGTAAATTAAAACTAGTCATTTAAAAGATCAAAGAAGCCAAACGTAAAAGGATAAGAATCCGAATCAACAAATATCTGTCCCATATATGTCGCCAAGGTGGCGACACATCAGCAAGAGCAAGAAGCACTTTGTTTTCAACATCAGGAATATGCTAAAGATGAAGTTAGTGTTTTCAGAATCTGCACCTGCTCAATTTTCGCCCTAAATTCTTTCCATTTTCTCCGTTTGGAATCATCCATGCTATCGCCAAAGGTGAAACCATGCACTCTCTCGAGACCTGTAGTATGTTGAAGATAAGCTTTGAAATCACAGAGAAGATTATCCATACAATGATAGCATTTGAAAGGGAGATATATATGTTAAGGTTCGTGCAAACCTATGTCTGTAATTTATATTTCTCAGACTAGAAGACAAGAATTATTAACCGGAAACTTACTTTCACCAATCTTGGATATCAAGCCTTCAACAGTTGTAACAAGTCCACCTAATGTGCCACTAGCCAGTTCCAACTCAAGTTCTGGTATTTCCACAGCGGCAGTATCCGACTAAAATGATTGAGATCATAATTAGTTTAGCAAAAAGCACAATAACCAACACAAACAATCTATCAGGAAGAATTATAAGAGAATCGTACGTTCAAGACCACATGAAGAAAAGTTGAGAATCCAGAAAACTAATGCATGGGTAATGATGCATCAAGCTTTTAAGGCGTCAGGTAGTTAAACTATATGTAGAGAATGCAGAAAAGAAGTTTGCTTTATGTGAACATAAAAGCTGCAGTAATAACGTAAATGTATTTCATTATCTAGCTACCTAACAAAAAGGCTTTCTTCCAAATGTCAGAACTTGAAAACATAAGAGCCCAAATTAAATGATAATAACAAAAATTCTATCTCAAAACAACTAGCGAACTACATACCTTAATCACATCACGGCTAAGATCTCTGGCATTCTTGACCTGAAGAATTATCTTTTTCCCTTTATCAGAAATAGCACCACCGGGTTTAACCTGCAACGTACACAGTCAAGTCATCTGTATGATATAGGGATAGGAGGAAATAATTTCATTCATAGACTAAAACCCTTTTAAGATTATAGTGATGCAAACCTCTGAGTTTCGGTAACCACAGTCATCACAAGTAGAAGCCATAACGATCACTTCCTGGAAGTAGGGTATATCTGTCTATAGTTAAGCTAACTTTGACAACAAAGATCTTACCAAAAACTTTCACTAGTGGCAAAATCGTATGCAATTAAATAGTAGGTCACATAGTAGCCTGGCAAGTACCGTAACATACAATACATTTACTCAAAGAAAATTGATTCAAATGTAAGTACGTCTACCAAAGAACTTGCGACTGCATACCCCGACACTGCTAAAAATACAAGACATCAAAATTTAACATTAACTAAATGGAGGACCATAGATGCATTCAGAAGAACAAGAATGATTGTTTGGTCCCCAATTTCACGAATTATGACAATTAAATCTAATGCAATAGCTACAATACAAGTGAGTTAAGACAGTCCCGCAAGAAAGGATACTTGTCATAAACATGCGGCATTCACATCTCATCCCACAAGCACCACAACTTGATGGAAAAGTCATCACCTGTGATGGTACAATGTCCTGGTGAATACATCAAAATCTAGTATATAATATATTCACACATTTGTTAATAGGTAAATTTACCTCTTCAGGAGCAGAATAACGAAATAAAGCATCCGCAATTTCTGCACTATTACCCTGTGCAATAGCCCGACGGCCAGCTCTTGCTCCAACTGAGCCATGGGGTTCCTCTTGTCTTAGAGAAACATTGGCTGCGCCATCTGAGTTACTTTCTGTACCAGATTCTCGTTGTGACACGTCTGCAACATACCCTAAGGCCGCCTGCTGTTCAGGAGTTCGCTCATAGAACTTGATAGTCAATGCCGGATCAGAAGATGGAGCATATCTATTTGAGGATCATCGTTAAATTTTGAAAGCACTTATTGGATATTGAGCAATTTATTGTTAAAGTGAACATTAGCCATATATATTCCATAAATAATTATTTCAAGGAGTTATTATTTATTTCTTTTTCATAGATTATATAAGAAATAGAGGATCTCTTACGGGTTCTCTATGAAGCTGTTTCCTGAAGGATCATCAAGAATGAAGGTAAAATGCGTCTCGCCAGATGCACAAGCTCTCAGTTTTGTCAAGAACTCATCTATTGCTTCAGCTGTCTGAGGATCTACTTTCTGAAAGAAAAGGATTTATCATTAAAATGATATCATTAAAACGATATGATGTCTACCAGACAGCAAGAAAACATGAGCCATATTTTACCCTCCGCTCCTCCTGAAGGGCCTCCAACTCATCTGCTGCTCTGACCAGTATTCCTTCTACCTAAAAGTATCACAGAACATATCAAAGTAATAGATTAAATGAAAGAACAATAGATTCTATTCGATAACAGGAATATACCATAAAGCTCAAAAGCTTCATAGATTTAATAAAGCATCAAAGAACAACTAATCTGCTTGTGGCAAGAGCGTCAATAAAAACCATGTTCATGTTCGTCAAGTTCTTCTTTAGTATAATTTCAGCTAGTTTACTGAAATTATGCATATTGGTCAACAAAACCTAACAGAAGAATGTACTAATTTGCCGAACCCCCAGTCGAGAGGGGGAAGAGGCATAAGAAAAAAATAATGGAACATTTTCCATAATTCTGTAACTTTCTCCATACTTCACTCTGAAAAAGACATGGAAGACTGTATCTGCCACTGCCGAAAAAACACAATACCATTTTACCCATATCCAGAAACTCATCATGCAAACTGGATTTGGGACAAGAGAAGTAAGTTTAGAGCCCATTATGCGAAGAAGATATAAAAACATACCGTTGACAAAGAACCACACTGAGCCTCTGGAGGAATCTCAAAGTCCAACTCAGGGATCTGCAATATCAAGATAAGAATGATATAAAATCAACAAGGCTCTGCATTCGGAAGGAGTAGTTAGAAAGGAGGCAGTCAATGCTATATCATGCAAACAAGAATAGACAGATTGATGCTGTACAAGAGATGATCTAGAGGAAGACAGGCAAAATTAGTAACATGAAATACCTTTATTGTGGCGGTCTCCGATTTCACCACTTGACGATTGAACATCTGCATAAAGGGTTATCAACGACATCATTTTTCAAAATTTTTTTAGGTCAATTATCAGATTAATTGAACAGAAAGCAACATGATAACTAAAAATGATCAAGGTCTGTTTTGATAACATGATTAACTTCAAAGTGTTCAAGGTTGTTTTGAGGTAAATGATCAGATAAACTGAACCAATAGTAAAATGATTAACTATGGTGATATACGGATGGAAATGAGAAATAAACTGATGAATGATCTAGTGGCACCAAATAACAGAAATTTAGAATACAAGAAAGTATGTAGTGTCCAAGATGCTGGACATCTGCAAAACCCAAATAAGCGATTGAGCACCAAAAAAAGCTTAACAACTAGAATTACTCGGAGCACTTTTGATGGGTCCATGCAATCAATCAGAAGGCAAAACTCAACACGCTCCTCAGAGTACAACCTTTTTATCGCCTGATGGAACATCCAGTAAGTAGTAGCAGCCTTTAGGTTGGATTTCACCAGCAAATTGTACATAATTATTCCTGAGAGAAACAAGGTACAAAGGAATAAGAGACAAAAAAGGACAACTCCGAAAAAATAATATCATGTTATTTTACCCCTTTGAGATAGAATTACCTCTCGCCACAATGTGGACATTCAAAAGCTGATAGCAATACCTGTGACAAGAGATATATACAGAACAAAAAAAGAGAAAGAATAACATTAAGATATATGAATAATAGTTTTTGCAAGATTAAAAATAAAAGTAAGAGAATCGGTATTTGCAACTGAATGGCCAATTACTTCAATTTGTTCTGATCTCTAGTCTTTAGCGTGAGTTATTTGGTATGGTTTTGAAATAAAACACCAATACGAAGAGGCCAGGGAAGACAGCTCAATGATAAAAACAGATTTACCTTTCTGAAATGTGGAATAAGAGTTAGCAAGAACCGAGTTATTCCCTGTAGAAATGTACTTGATCAGAAAGGAGAATAAAAAACTAACAGGGCCAATTGGCCCAAGATTACTAATTCAACTGTTGTATATGCCAATATAACACGCACGCATGCACATCTACCATAATACCTTCAAAACACTTTCTCCACACATTGAGCAGTACATAAATATTTTAACAAGCACACGAAACCAAACTACTTCGACGGAAGCTAGGCACAAGTTGTTATCATTTCAGCTCACAAGTTAATACCCTCAAAAGTTGCATTCATGACCACAATACCTAAAAAACTCTTTCTACAGACATTGCGAAGTTCAGAACTACAGAATTACCAAGGCAGAAGCGAGAAACAAATCACTAATAACCTTATATACAAATGCTAATGATATTCCACATAAATCAAACAATCAAAAAGCATAACATTTTACAATAAAGAAGCAATTTTAAAAAAAAATCCGTATAATTATAATTAAAAAATCTCCATCTTCCAGCTGAAAAGTTGCATCAAATTTAAAAATGGGAAACAAGGGCAGTAATACAAACAGCAAAAACACCAAAAAAGCAATGCTTTATGATAAAATCGAACAGAAGCATACGTTCTCACGGCAGCGCATACAGAGGCTCTCGACTTCGTAGCGTGGGGCGTCGGAATCATCGGCCGAAATGGCCTCCACCACGGAGCCGACGTCCACGATTGGAGGCGCGCTCTGCGTCGTTGGGTTGGTCTCCATTGACAGTTTTAACTTGGAATAACGATGAATTTAGGTTTGCTGTTGATAATTAGTGCAGATTTTAGGCCCTGTATGGTTGTTGATTTCGTTTTGGGCTCAAGAGGGGAAGGAGGGAAAAAGGAGGCGCAGCCGCAGAGTTGAAACTTGGTGACAACTCTAGAACGTATGCGAATATCGCTTTTTCATATATATTATTTTGCTTAATTTTATTATTTGTTATTTTCAAACTATTACCATACCAAATACAACCCACAACCGAGGGGTTAAAAATATAAAATTATTATCTTACCCTTGAAAATCTTCCATTTTTGTATTTTAGTGCGTAACTTTGCACCAACACATTCCACGCACTAAAATTTAATAGTCTTTTTATGTGTATCATGAGTTTACACGTGCATATTGTACGGAGGAACCCTTCATAACCTTCGAAATATGATTTTAAAAAATTATATATTTGATATGAACTATTAGAAATATTAGTATTATTGTAAGATAATTCACCATATTCTTATTATACTCTTCATGTACTCTCTTTTTTCCATTTGTTGTCTGGCTCCAATTTTTATTTTCTAGATGAAACATTCGTCCTAAGGTATAATTAAAAATAAATTGCACCATATTATTAACATTCCAATAATGACATATGCTCTTATATGTAAAATTTTACTACTATACATTTTAATGAAGATAAAATCGATCAGTAACTTTTGAAATATAATAATAATATATACATACATGAACCATGAACTTTCTTTTATATTTCAATAAATCCAATTATACTTTTATAATAATGTATATTAAGTTCTTTAGTGTTCTATTTGTTGTATTTGTAACATGCACCCAAAGCTACATTAAAATAACAATAATAGTATATATAATCCATGTTTGTATATAATATTGACAAATATCATCGTTCCTTCGGGGATGCTCAAGTGGTGGAGACCATGTATAAAAACTCTCCAAATGAAAGTGGTCTATAGTTCAAATTCATACTCCCCTATTCCCCAACTCAAAAATATAGTATCAATTTGTTCTAGAATGTTAAAGACAAATATGGAATAAAGATAAATTATAAAGTTTGTGTATGTGATGAGATATATGTTTGTATACATACTATTAATTCATAATAATCACTAAATCATATGCACACTGCTTATCCATTATCATCACTACATTAAAATGAGGCGATGCATCTACATTTACAAATTCAAGCTTATAAGAGACATTATCATTTAGTTTAGATTATCATTTTGTTGTGAGTTGGGATTTGAGCTTTATCGAGGTAAATATTTGAGGAGTACAGACAAAAATTGAAAGATTTTGAATTTTTTTTAATTTGAAAATTTTTGAATCTGAAAAAACTTGTTTAACTTTGGTAAAATATGTGAACAGAATGAGAAGTTGGGGGACTATCCTATCATTCCTTGTAAAAATGGTAAAAGTCTGCATCTATTATGGAAAATATTTTATAGTACTGTGCACCTAAACCATTTTTTATATATTCTTTTGATTGGACATTTGAAAAGCCTGATATTGGGTTTGTAAGAACATTTGAACTTGGGCTTGGACACTTAAAATATGGAACAGGAAGCTGAAGTTTTGCATTTGCATGTGCATGTATTAATTAAATTTCGGCGGAATTTATCTCGCTAGACTGCTTTGCTTTAGTATTATAATAGATAAGTATGACGAGTCTTCGGTTAAAAAAACAATTGAATATGATTGTGTATAATATTTTTTTTTGAATAAAATAATTTTTTTTTTAAATTTGAATCGTTTTGTCATTTTATAGGTCAGCAGGCTAATTAGATTAAATGAAATGAGATTAGATGTGATTTATGCAAATCACAAAACATTTTATATTTGATTAGAGTTTTTTCCACACTTCCACCTATGAATATCCTTCAATAGTTCATTCATCACCACCACAATTGATTTTGAGATTTTACTTCATTCATAGTAGGAGAGATGAAGATTCTTTACATTTACGAAAAGTTGCTAGCTTTCTATTGATATTGGTGTAGGCAATGTATTGTATGAGTTTGTACTTACTTGGGCATGAATTGCATATAATATATAAAATTTTATTTCTATAATTGTGTAATAGTGAGATGTGGTTGTGTATGATATGCCATTTTTTATTATTTCAAGGATAGGAGATATAATAGAGTTGATAAGGTTCTTCAATTTCTTCATCAAGAATGTATCGAATACACATTTCTCTAAAAGCTTCCATCAATTAAATAATATCGTTTCTTGAAATATTTTGTGTTAAGCCTGTTAGCTAAAAGGAACCACAAAACAACAACACACAAATACAAGGTGGTTCCATTGCAGTTCCATGGAAGGGTGATAGCAACTTTGTTTTGTATGAGATACAATACAAACTCAAGTCTCTCCGGAGAAACACAGCTCCAAAATTAACTATTTATAGATGAACCACCTTCGCCCACAACCATCTCACGTGTCACCCACTTACTCCAGCTAGGACGAACCTTCCGGAACTGCTTCAGCTCAGCACCTCGCTGCTCCATGATTCTGCTATTATTCTCAACAGACCCAAACGTTTGTTTCACTTTCTAAATTATAAATTATCCTAATTATTTTGTCAAACAATAACACCAACCATTGTTCATGTATAAATTGGTATACTAACAAAACATTGTGAAACATTAAGTTAATTAGTGCAAAAGAAAAATATAAAATATAAGAAGAGGTCTCCCGTTAATCCGCCTAAATGATTTAGGCCAGTTTAAGTTTCGGATCCAGAACAAATATGTGTTTGAGCAGCGGGTATAAGTTTGAGTTGGTAGAAATAAACTACTTAGATCCGCCTAATCTGTTTAAGCAGTTTAACACAAGTTTTTGCCAAAATATAAAAGACAAGATTGATAGCTGAGCTTAAAGACAAGATTGACTCCGGAGCTGACTTCCATAAATAGAGCTAATATCCGAGGAATCTTTCTCTATCAAGTCAGAAGATCAACCCAATTGTCTTTTAGACAACTGAGACAAAAAAGGAATATTCGAAGCTGACTTTTGGAATGTATCTTGAAAAGTCATTCTGACAGTAGGTATTATCCAGCGGTCCATAGTCGAAAGCTGACGGACCGGTGGATAAAGTTCTGTAAAAGCCTATTGCAAGTACAACAACGGCTCTATTCCTTTGACGGTGGATTCAACTATTCAACCCATGCTTTTCAACTACCTCTCAACGGCTATTATTCAAATCCGACGAGCATAAATAGCGGGGTCAAAAGAAGAGAGAAGACTACTAAATCTCCATCTGCTCTAAGTCATTTAACATCTATCTGCTCACTCTCTCTTCCAAACATCTAAAGCTTTCTGAGGTAGACTCGAGACACTGGAGAACCTAAAGCTGTCTATTAGCATAAGGTTTCTGAGAACCCTTCTTCAGACTTCTGTCTAAGAATGGATATCAGTTATTCCATTCCAAGTTTCTAAAGAGAACAAAAACATTAATCCTGCAAATCTAAGAAGCCTAGGAGTGAATCCGGTAAAGCTTCAGGGGACTGCAGTGCCTGCAACCGAAAATGGTAGTAGCTTCCCTTTTGGAGAGGAATCTTAATTGTAAATCGTGTGTAAACATCATGTACAAGACAAATTAGTGGATTTCCTTTGTGGAGAAGGAAGAGAGGACATAAGATTTTTAGATCCGAACCTTTATAATATCTTGTTTCATTTACAGCTTTCAGTAGGGGTGTTCATTATTCGAGTAACCCAAATAATCCAACCGAATCATTTCAAATTGGACATATTGGGTTGGGTTATTTGGTTAACGGGTGGTTAATCGAGTGACCCAAATTATTAAACGGGAAATGATTTGGGTTACGGATTTAAAAATCTTATGTGGGTCTAATAGAAAAACTGAATAATAAAAATATTAAAATAAACTAATATATATCATATTATAATTTGGTATAATGTTCTTTAAATAAGAAACATAATAATACATAATTTTTTATATTTAATATAATGGGCCAAATTCATTCATTGCATGCATACTGCCTTGCCCAAGCCCAACTTCCAAGTGCTTACATTTTTTTCCAAAATTGAAAATTAAATTTTTAAAAAAGAAAAAATCAAACATGCATAGCACAAACAAATAAGCTCGTTTAAAACTCGATTATTTAATAAACGAACCGATCTCGATAAATTTGATGAACTGAGCTCGAGCTTTGAGGTATTCGGTTCGTCAGGCTCGCGAACAGGCTCGATTAGTTTTACATCATGTTGTTATTACTTATTAACTTGTTGCGCATTTTTTTCATATTATAATTCAAACTGTTTAAAGATACGCGTCTTATTTGGGTTAACCGAATAACTGTGGGTTATTTGGTTGGGTTACTTGGGTTTTTATAAATTATGATTTGGTTTTTGGGTGGGTCTTCGACACCTCAAAAACCAAATAACCCAAACTGAATTGTTCGGTATCAATTCGGGGGGACGCCGTCGTCGGGATCACCGCTGCAGTGCAGTTGAATGACGATTGGCTCAGGTTCTGCTCACAATCTCCACAAAGGCTCACTGCCACATGACACACCGGGCAGGAGCCCTCCAAGAATTCACGTCGGCAACGCACTGAGGTTACCAAGGGGGTGAATTCGGTTGCTCACAAAGAGGATGACTCAAAGGGAAATAATCACAGCACTACAAAGAAGAGAAAGGGGACGAAGAGAGGAAGAGACTTCTGGGTTTCTTCTTCTTCTGTTCCATCGCAGGCAACTTGGGGAGAGGGTGATATAAGGATGTAATTTGATTATTTATGGTAGATTAGGTTTTAAGGGGAGATGGGCTCAAAGCCCACTCCAAAAGAACGTGGGCCACATTAATATAATGGGCCAACGCCCAACATCCTCCACCTTTGGGCCATAATTGGTGTGTTAATCTAGGCTCGTGTGGGTTTAAAGTGCGGAACGTCATCATTGCCAACTTCTCGCTAACACCTGCACAAAGCAAAATAGATAGCGAGTTACACTTCATACAGAAACATATCACAAAGATATGAGAAACACAAAGTATAACGATTTGCGAAAAGTTAAAATACTCACTAAGGGATTACTAAGAACAAACAAACTCACCAAGAGCAACAAAGACAAAGCACAAAGACAATTACTTACAAAGAGACAACACAAAGTATGAAAACTCACCAAGAGCGACTCTACGTAGATAAACACAAAGAAAACGACTAACTCACAAAGAACAAAAGATGCATGCCAAAGACAAAAAGACAACTACTGCTAGTAAATAAAAGCGAAGCTCCACCTCACAAAGAACCACAGTGCAAGACAAAACACACAAAGACCAAATCTAGCATGTTAACTGACTCATAAAGCAACGAAACATGCTCAACATGCACCAACACACATAATGAAATCTAGCATACTGACTCCCCCTAATTTCATTATAAAAAAAAACACATGCACAAAGCATAAAACATAACGCATGAAGCACAAAGCATACAAAGGAAAAACACAAAGACACAAAGAAAACCAAGCACAAAGCTCCACCTCAAACAAAAAAAAAATACAAGAACCTAGTAAACGTCGCTAGGTTCTTCCTCTAGCGCTACTACGGCATTAGCTTTCTCATCCTTATCATGCTTATGACACTCCTTAAAGTAATGGCCAAACTCACCACAATTATAACACTTCCTAGCACTCTTGGACCACTTCTTACCTCTAGAGTTTTTACTACTCAAGTTAATTCTACCCCTAACATGCAAAACTCTCTCCTCAGAATTGCCCCCTACATCATGCTTTATATCTAATTTTTTAGTTTTCAAAGCATTGATCACAATATCAACATCTATGTTATCTCTACCATATTAGTAAATTTCACATCGGCATAAGAATCAGGAATAGCATTCAACAGGAAAATATGAGTATAATCATCAATATGCTTATCACCAGTCAATTTAATGTCTTGTACAAGTTTAGTAAAATTATCAAGATTCTCATCTAGATCCTTAGACAAATCAAGTTTAAATCTAAACAATTTTTCAAGAAAGAACAATTTACTAGGAAGAGAAGTATCAGTATATAATTCATCAAGCTTATCCCAAAGCTCTTTAGCGGAATCTAACACACCCACTTTTCTCAAAACACTATCAGACAAATTAAGAATAATAATAGAGCATGCTTGTTCATTCATATCAGCTTTCTTTTCATCACTTTCATTAGTATATGACAAATTCACAACTTTGTAGACACATTGTTGAATAAGCATACATTTGATTTTCTGCTTCCATATACTAAAATCAGATTGCCGTTGAAGGGGGCTAGGCTATATGACGTAACAACCATCTCAAATAAACCAACAAATAATGCCAGGAATGCAAGCAAAGTATCACAACAACGTAGCGGAAAAAATACCAAGATCACAAATACCCAGAGCAGGTCTCTAGACTAGAGTATCCCGACTTACCTACACCCTGGGGCGCGACGACGAAGGTGCCAG
>AYJT01066569.1:0-19535 GCA_001278415.1 Ocimum tenuiflorum
TTATATCTCATTTAGGGTCACCAATCATGCAATCTACTGTGATCTCCTACACACTACATGATAGACCGTAGTTATTCGAGATAAACAGACTAGTTGTTTTATATGAAATGCACGAAAATAGTTAATTTTGTATACAACATAAACAAAGTTAGCTTTACGTATACCAAAATTCAACAAATGTGTCGAGCGATTTTGGATATTCAAACTATAATTTAAATGGAAATTCCCACTTCAAAAAATAATATATGATCATCGGCACGATAATTATATTATCAATAAGATCCATAATTTCGATCTTCAAAATATTACATAGCCGGAGTTGGTCGAAAAAATGGGGGGCATTACATACTCCCCACCTTGAAAAAAAATTTTCGTCCCAATATTTGCAAAATTTGAAAAAAATAGCTTAGGGTATTTTTATTTCATCGCATCCTCAAGTTCCCTTGTGGCTTCTTCAACTCCATGCGTTTCCACATAACTTTTACAAAAGGAATCGTCTTAATTCTTGGTTGTGGTTCCTTTCTGTCCAGATTTGCTTCTGGTTGCTCCTCATATTTTAAATCGAAGTCTATAGAAACATCGTCCAATTGTATCACATGCCCTGGGTCATAAATATACTTGCTTAATTGTGATACATGAAAAACATTGTGGACATTAAACTGGTGGCAAAGCCAAACGGTAAGCCACTGTCTCTACTTTTTTCCAAAATCTCATAGGGTCCAACAAAGCGAGGTCTTAGCTTGCCTCTAGATGCATGAAACTTAGCAGTCCACGACTTCATTTTCTCCCAATGATAGTCTTTACCATCTTATCCTATTTCTTACCACTCAACTGAACAACACTAGGATTGGGTAAACTAAACACAGATTAATAAATTCGGGATCAAAACGAACAACCTTCCCACCAACATAAGATTTCCAAATTTCTTACACTCGATAAGAAGTGATTCCTTTTTAAACATGTTGGCAAAGAAATCAAGCACCAACGAAGATTGATAATCTCTAATATCAGCCACCGAAAACCAGAGTCTCCATTTCTTAAGTAAAACATCAAGGCCATATTTTTTAAAGAAAGAAGCATCTACCAACTTCTCATTTCTAAATTCTCTATATGACAGTTGCTTCCTATTACTCCTGTTTGAGTAAAGATAAAACGCAAAGTTGAATGCTTTATTTACCTCCATGTCGTTGTCATCTTTATCATCGAGCCTTAGAGATGGTGTTGGTAGTGTGGAATCCGATGCAGTAGCATCTTGATGTTGAACCTTTCTTACTTTGCCTTTTGATTGTAGGTGTTTTGGAAGTGGAGTATCAACCTTATTTCATTTTGGTGCCGCACTTTGAGCCTTAGAGCTCTTGCCTTTGACCTTAGTTTCCTTAGATGAGTTAGTTGAGGACTTGTCATCAACCTTATCCTTGCCTCATTTACGTGATTTCAATTATGTTTCTTCTTGTTCTCCATCTTCATCCTCGGAATTACTCTTCTTAGTAGGATCAATTTTGTAATCCTCATCCGAAGCGAACTCATCAATGTCACTAACATCTATTGCTTTGCCTTGTTCCATCTGCAATGTCTCCTCAGGGTATTCGGTGTCATCTGGAACATGTTTAAGGGACTTATGGAAATTCCTTCCTTTTTTGCTTTTTTTTCAAGTCTCCGCATTAGCTTTTTTTTTCTTTTTTAGTGTTTCTTCAAAAATCCTTCCGAATCACCATGTTGGAAAACTTGTCCCTTTTGGTTGAGATTCCTTTAGGGCTTTTCCCACCGATTTCACATCACCTGGGTTTTTAGTAATGATTGGATTTGTTTCTTTTCCAGGAAGCACCCCACACAAAGAAATCGGAACATCCATAACATCCTTCTCAGGACTTGGTGGTGACGAGAAATTTTGGGGTTCTTCAATTACTGGGTTTTGATACTCGAGAATCGAAGAATCTTTGGTTTTAGAAGGAGAATTTGTATTTTATGGGTTGGATTGCTCAGTTTGGGAAGATTTTGGAAGTGTATTTGACAGAGATTTAGGAAACAATACTAGAGGAGATGTTGGTTGGGTTTGTTTCGGAGATGAGGATTTTGTAGTTTTGGATCGGTGGAGGAACAGTTATCAGTGGCAGAATGGATGTGGATGGAGTTTGATAGATGGGAGCAGATGGATGAGACATTGGCGTTGTTGTTGCAAGGGGATAGGAATCCGGCAGGAGCTGAAGTTGTTGAACATTCTCAGGTGATTTGAGAGACTCCATTAACATCGCGGACTCTAATTTCTTCGGTGTTTTGTCCGCCATTGTTGAGAATCTGTAAGGTTTGAGAGAAAATAAAGCTTCGAGAGAATAGAGTGAGAGTGCACAATTTTCAAGAAGGAGAAGAGAGATATAAATGATGAATTTTGAAATAATACCGATTATATCATATCCCCATGTTCCAAAAATATCTGGAATTAGTTCAACACTCTACCCGCACACTATGTTCTCATATCATCTTAAGGGATAAAGTTTGTTAGGATATGGTAGGATTTTAAAGTAGACACCAACAAACCTAACGAGACAATCTCTTCCTCAATTGCTTCACCACTTTATTCAAAATTAAACGTACTGAATTTAAATGACAAAAATAAATAAACAAAGTTAGTATATTTCATCAAAGTATTCACAGGCAAATAACATTATGATGTTATATACCCAGTGCCTTTAGAAAAGGCTAATGTTTCATCATGAATGCCACACGCCTCGTTACTCAGCACAAGTTCCATTAACTGGTCCACATATAACCCCCAATTTTTTATTTTTCCACATAGACAATGTTCCTAATAGCATAATGTCTATAGTAATATTCATGTGGTAATAGTATGTATATCAATCATATAGAGTCTTGTGACTTAACGACCTCACATTGTGCCCACGGTCTTACAATATCTATAGATAATCTGTAAAAACACTTAAGAAAATATTTTTCACATCAAGCATCTAGCCACAGTAACAAAATAAGCTGACTAACATTGGAATGTCATATTTACAATGATCAACATCCTTTTGAAACAGATTTATTCCACACTACACATTTTGAGAGTTTTCTCAGAAAAGATAATCTCTCAAAATCTAGGGCTTTGGTGAAGATATCCACAAGTTGGTTTTTAGTTGGAGTAAACTTCAAAGAAATTAATCATTTTTCAACTAAATCCCTAATAAAATGATGTTAGATATCAATACGTTTGGTTCTAGAGTATTGAACCAGGTTTTTAGCAATTTTAATGGCACTTGCATCATCACATAAGAGAGTAAAAATTTCTGACCTCATACCGTAATCGTCTAACATTTGTTTGAGCCAAGTTGTGAAAAACTACTGGCTGCTGCAACATATTTTGATTCAATGGTTGAGAGTGAAACACAATTCTATTTCTTACTCGTCCATGAGATCACATTGTTTCCCAACATGAAGCATCCTCCACTTGTGCTTTTTCTTTCATCAACATTACCTGCATAGTCAGGCATAATTAAAACTAACAATGTTAGTGTTCGTGTCTTATGTGTATAACATTCCGATGTCAGTGGTTCCTGAAACATAGCAAATTATTCTTTTGACTTCTTTGAGGTGCAATTCTTTAGGATCTGCCTGATATCGCACAAACTCCTACACTGAATAAGATATCTGGTCTGCTAGCTGTGATATATAGTAGACTTCGAATCATACCCCTGTACAATGTTTGATCAACACTAACACTAGCTTTATCCTGGCTCAGCTTGTCACTTGTCCCCATGGGAGTCTTCATATGTTTAGCTGATTCTAAGCCAAACATTTTTCCTAGATTTTTCTCATACTTACTTTAGGAAATAAAAACTCCATTCTTATTTTTTTTTTATTTGCAAACCTAAGAAATAGTTTAATTCCCCTACCATACTCATCTCAAAAGTATCAGACATACTTTTCACAAACTCATCAACCATTTCAGAATTTGTACCACCAAACACAATATCATCAACATATATTTGAGCAATTAAGAAATTTTTCTATTGATGTTTGATGAACAATGTTTTGTCAACGTTACCTCTTATAAAACTAATTTTTAGAAGAAAATCAGTAAGTCGAGAGAACCATGCTTGTGGAGCATGTTTCAAACCATAAAGAGTGTTCTTAAGTTTGAAAACATGATCTGGATGATGTGGATCCTCAAATCCATTAAGTTGCTCAACATGGGCTTCCTCCTCTAACGCTCCATTTAAAATGCACTTTTAACATCCATCCGAAAAAGAGAGAAGTTATGTGAAGAAGCAATGGCAATCAAAAGCCAAATAGACTCAAGTCTCGCCATATGAGCAAAAGATTCATCAAAATCTATCCCTTCAACCTGAGTATAGTCTTGAGCAATCAACCTAGACTTATTTCTGACAATGTTACCATTTTCATCA
Source organism: Ocimum tenuiflorum (assembly GCA_001278415.1). NCBI lineage: Eukaryota > Viridiplantae > Streptophyta > Magnoliopsida > Lamiales > Lamiaceae > Ocimum > Ocimum tenuiflorum. The sequence continues at coordinate 4,404 of AYJT01066569.1, forward strand.
ATTTTGTTTTTGAAAATCCACTTTATACCAATCATGTTTTTATTTTTTGGTCTAGAAACTAGGATCCACGCATCATTGTAGAAAAACTAATTTAATTCTTTTTGCATAAAAACTATCCAAAAATCATTTCTTAAAGCCTATTTAACATTTTTCGGTTCAATTTGAGACATAAAACATGAGAATTGAACAATATGGCAAACAGGGGACATGCAAACCAATTTTACCATTTCTCGATAATTTACCGGATCCTTGTTGCGAGTTTGCACTCCTTACTTTGGGTTTCCAATAATATGAGAGGTAGCATGGTTTTTCTGAGTTCTAAGAGATGGATCTCTCCTTGTGGATTATTGTAACATTCCATTGTTATCATCCCTATCGTTTTCTGTTTCGCATTTTGATGTTACATCAGCTTCATCATTTCCCTATTGCGTACTTTCTGACACAACCTCTGTAAATGTTGATGAATCATCATCTTCTTCTTGGTTATCCTGTAATGAACATGTCTTATTGGGAATAACCTAAGAAGATTTACTTGTTACACCTTGAATCCAATTTTTTCAAGTAGTCCATGTCATTCAATATATAACACACACATCCAAAAACACACAAATGTTTCAAAGTTGGCTTCTTGCCTTTCAAAATCTCATAGGGCGTCATCTCAAATCTTGGTCTAAGATACATTCTATTTATGAGGTAGAATGCAGTGTAGACTGCTTCTTCCCATAATCTCTTTGACAGATTTTTAGAGTGTAACATCACACGTACCATTTCTTGAAAAGTACGATTGTTTTTTTCAGCGACTCCATTTTACTGGGGAGTTTTAGGAGCAGAAAACTCATGAGAAATACCTTTCCTTCCACAAAAAGTTTTAAAATCAACATTTTCAAATTCTTTCCCATGGTCAGTTCTAATCCTAATAACATTAGCATGATACATCTTACGAAACATCCTATAGATTTTTTTGAACTGTGTAAAAGTTTTAGATTTTTCATGCATGAACTCAACCCAAGTAAAACGAGAAAAATCATCAACACATACAAGAACATATCTTTTTCTACCAAGACTCTCAATTTCGACTAGACCCATTAAATCCATATGCAGTAATTAGAAACAACATGAATTATTAATGGTACAGATTATGGGATTAGTAGCTCTTGTCTGTTTACCGCTCAGACATGCATCATAAACCTTTTCATCATTCAATGTGATGTTAGATATTCCCCTAACAGCATCATGTCGGAGCAATTTTTTGATATTTTTAACACTGGCATGTCCCAACTTTTTGATGCCAAATCTTGGTCTCATTTGGCTTAGATATCAAGCACTTTTCAGAGTTACTTGTATGATAACAATTATCTACATATCTACTACCAAACATCACACAATTGTTAGAGTTATCAAACACCTCAAGTATATCTTTATCAAACTTCACATACAGACCATCATCACACAATTGACTTATGCTAATTAGATTAGCACTCAATCCTTCAACATAGAGAACTTGATGGAGTTTTAGAAATCCATGAACATTTAGGGTACCTTTTCCCACTATCTTACCTTTAGCTCATCCTCCATAAGTAACACTTCCACCATGAACTGGAGCAAAATTGGTCAAGCATGTTTTGTCACTTGTCATATGTCTAGAACACCCACTGTCTTTTGTCACTTGAGAATTTTATAACGCTTTCTTTTTACTAAAAAAAATTTGAAAAAACTGAGTACACCTTATAATAACCTAAGCTATGACCATTTGTTTGACCAACTGATAGAACTTTATCAAGAGTAGATTTACCTCAATTGATTTTATCAGAAACCTTGTCAGCCTTATGGACTTTGGCCTTGAGGTCCTCTACTTCCTTGTTTCTTCGTGTTAATGGCACTTCGAGTCTGATGATCTGTCTTCTCAAGGTGTCATTTTCCTCGTTCAATCTTGCTAACTCAACAAGGTATTCTTCACATTGTTTGTCAACAATGTCGAAGTAGTGATTGCTACGTTCAAAATCCCTTTAAGTTTCTTCTGAGATTTGGAATATTTGAGGCTTGTCTTCATGAAAAACATTAGTGGAATTGTTTTCAAGTTCAGAGATTTTGTACCAGTTTGTAACATTCTCAACAGATAGAATGTTAGGAGGTGTAGAGGTCACATCTGCAAACATGTTATCATCACCTGCCTTTTCTTCCTCTTCCATGATTATGTCAATCTCACCGTCTTCCAACTCCTTAATCTTTTCCAGGAATGTGATGTTGTCATATTCCTCACTTTTAAACTCAGAATCGTCGCTTAATGTAATGTTGAAGTTGAGCTTTCTTCTTCTCAAGACAGTAGGACACGCATTAGCGTAGTCTCCCATACCAGAACATCCTCTACACTTAACATTGTCATAGTTTCTAGGTTTTGACAATGATATGTTGTTTTCTTTCTTCTCATAACTTCTTTTTAATCATCCCGATGATCGAACTGATGTTGTTGGAGCTTATGTTGGAGAAATATTCCTCTTCCTATATTGAGGACCCAATTTCTTCATGGATTTCATCAGTTGGTTGAATTTCTTGGTCAGAAGCACCAAGTTAGGTGTTTTTTCGTCCAGTAGGTCATCATATGTTTCAACTTCGTTCATTGTTGGAACTGACACATGAGTGTTAGGTGAGTTGGAGGTGTTGGTAGTAATGGTATTGGAGACTGTGTTACCAGCATGTAGAGCTATTCTAATTCCAGTATAACCCTGTTTCTGCTCATCAGAATACTAACAAGCTACCCAAGTTCAAAGAAGTTTAAATCAAGAGCTTCTTCAATCGCAGAAATTTTAACATTAAATATTTCAGGAAAGGAAAGTAACATTTCACTGATAATCGGTCTTTTTGCATGTATTTTGATTGAGTTTTGTCGTTGTACGTGTTATTTTTGATCGATTATCATTGTTTTGTGTTTGTCGTGTATTTCGTTCTTGTTTTCCTTTGTTTTGTAGGTTTTCAGGTGAAAAAATAAAGTTTTGGAAAAATTTTGGGTTGCCGATTCCGAACTAGTGACCGCCGATTGGGTTGCCGTCGATCATGTGGCACCCCACCGCTGGCGCCACGTGCCGACTGGGGTGTGCCACCGCGGTTGAGAAATGATCCCGAATTTCGAATGAGAGAGTCATTTCATAAATAAATAGAAATGGGAGTATTAACAACACAAAACATTTTATAGATAAGATACGAAGGTACACGAGAAGTGACAGGTGGCATAATGTTTTACAGAACCAAAATAAGCAAAATAACTGGGATTTATCACAAAACACAACGAGAGATAAGCAGCAGAAACTATGGTTGAAATACACATATGGAGGTGTATTCCGGGGCATTGGGATCTCAAAATAGATTTATCACCTCAACATTCTCCAGCTTCATTGCTTTCAAGCTGCATGTTTAGAAATACATACAGGGCGTAAGTACAAAACGCACTCCATGAACACATCGCCGAAAACTGTACATACATAAAAATGAATGTTGCCTGTTCACACAGCAGAACATGGGAATTTTAATCAAAGATACCCATGAACGCCAAATAATTTTTTCATGCTAGCATCTCTCAACCATGCTATCTGTTTTTATTAAATGCAGACCAGGGGTAGGCCTTCCTACACTGGCTGTCGTGCCTAATCACCGGCTACTATACTACGAGTAGGACTGGCACAAGTGCACAAATAATCATCGTTGACTCCTAGAGCCAGAAACACCATCAACATTAATTAACTCCCCCGGTATTGTACTATGAGTGGGAGACAGATAAGCATGCAAAATGTTTCAGGCAAACACATTCAATTTGCAAACATCATTTGAGAATTTCATAAAAACAAAACAAGTTCGAATTTAATATTTGAAGTATAGAATAGCCCACCTTTAAAGTGATGTGATGATTATTGTGTTTTACGAGTCTTCCTATCCACGTACAAAAGGAATTGAAGTAGAGATTTGACTTTATCTTCTTCTTTCCCTATAGCTCACGTCCCCCTCTATTATATTCTCTATATATTTTAGCTTAATAGAATGGAGAAATATAGTTGGTCGTGGGTGGTATTTATAGCTATCAAATAGTTACTTAGGCATGAAGTAATTTAAAATCTCATAGGGACCTATAAAGCGAGGCCTCAGCTTCCCTCGACTCCCAAAGTATCCCTTTCGTAGGAGAGATTTTCAAAAATACTTTATCTCCCACTTCAAATTGCAGTTCTGATCGACGCGTATCCGTATAGGACTTTTGTCTATCTTGTACCTCTTTTATTCGATTTCGAATTTGTTGCACTATTTCCACCATCTCAGCTACTATATCGGGTCCAAGTATTCTTCTTTCCCCTACTTCATCCCAATACATTGGTGACCTGTACTTTTTCCCGTAAAGTGCCTCTACGGTGCCATTTTGATGGTTGCTTGGTAACTATTGTTATACGCAAATTCAATCAAAGGTAAGATTTTCTCCCATTTATCACCTCGGTCTAATACAATTGTTCTCAACATGTCCTCTAGGGTTTGAATCGTGCGTTCAGCCTGCCCATCTGTCTGTGGGTGAAATGCAGTACTGAAATTCAATCGAGTACTTAATTCTCTTTGTAAACTCATCCAGAATTTAGATGTAAACTTTGCATCCCTGTCTGACGTAATTGACACTGGTGCTCCATACAACCGCACTATCTCTCAAACATATAGTTCTGCCAATTTATTAGACCCATACATGATTTTTATTAGTATAAAACGGGCACTCTTTGTGAGTCGATCCACAATTACCCAAATAGCAGTGTTTTATCTCTGCGACTTCGGCAAACTTGCCACAAAATCTGTTGTTATATGTTCCCATTTGCACTCGGGAATTTTCAATGGTTGTAGGCTTCCATAGGGTCGTTGATGGAGAGCCTTTCACTTGCTGGCATGACAGACATCGTTCCACAAACCTTGTTACATCTCTTTTCATTCTTTCCCACCAAAAGTTATTTTTCAAGTCTTGATACATCTTTGTACTATCAGGGTGTGTTGTATATGGGGTTTCATGTACTTCTCCCAAAATTTCATTCCTTAGAACTTCATCTGTTAGAATACAAATTCGTCCTTCGAAAAGTAAAGCGTTATCTGCAGCTTCCTGGTATCTTTCTGCTTTGTCCATCCAAACCTTCACCCTTATCTCTTCTAAATTCTTGTCCTTTCTTTGGGCTTCGATTATTCTAGCCCTTAGGTCGGGTATTGCTACCATCGCATCCAATGATCCAGCTATAGATTCTGGGGAAATCAAAATTTCTAGTCGCATCTTGTCAAATTCTTTGATTAAATTTTCCTCGCACGTTAGAAGTGCATATACTTTAGACTCAGTCTTACGACTCAAAGCATCCACGACATTGTTAGCTTTTTCGTGGTGATGATTTATGGAGAGATCGTAATTCTTCACGAGCTCTAACCATCTCCTTTGCCTCATATTCAAATCTTTCTGCTCGAAAAAGTACTTTAGACTCTTGTGATCTGTGAAGATGGAGCATCGGACTCCATAAAGATAGTGTCTCCAAATTTTCAAGGCATGTATTATTGCCGCTAATTCCAAGTCATGTGTTGGGTAGTTTAATTCATGAGGTCTTAACTGTCGTGATGCATAAGCTATAACCTTTTCGTTCTGCATTAAAACACAACCCAACCCATTCTTAGATGCATCCGTGTACACTTCAAAATCTTTCCCAACTTCTGGGACTGCTAAAACTGGGGCGGATGTCAATCTCTTCTTCAATTCTTGAAAGCTTGCTTCACAATCTTTCATCCACTTAAAGCTGAGCCCTTTCTTCAAAAGTTGTGCCATTGGTCTAACTATCTTAGAAAATCCTTCAATGAAGCGTCGATAGTAACCTGCTAAACCTGAGAAACTTCTTATTTCATTTGGGTTGGTGGGCGTTTTCCACTCCTTTACTGGTTGCACTTTATTAGGGTCTCCTTTAATACCCTCGGCTGACACTATATTTCCAACTCTCAGCCAAAATTCACACTTACTGAATTTGGCATAGAATCGTTCCTTCCTGAAGGTTTCCAAGACTATCCTTAAATGTTCCTCGTGTTCTTTCTATCTCTTTGAATAGATGATTATATCATCTATGAACACTAACACGAAACTATCAAGATACGGCTCTGTTCATTAAATCCATAAAAACTGCCGATGCATTTGTGAGTCCAAACGGCATCACTATGAACTCGTAATGTCCATATCGGGTCCTAAAGGTAGTCTTGGGTATATCTTCTTCCTATATCCTCAATTGGTGATAACCTGATCAGAGATCAATCTTGGAAAAGACATTTGCACCCTCCAATTGATCAAATAGGTCATCTATCCTCGGAAGTAGGTATTTATTCTTTATTGTAACTTTGTGCAACTCTCGGTAATCTATGTACATTTGCAATGTTCCATCTTTCATCTTCACAAATAGTACTGGAGCTCCCCATGGCGACACACTAGGTCTAATAAAACCCAGTTCCAGCAATTCTTGCAACTGCATTATCAACTCCTGCAGTTCCTTAGGTACCATTCTATAGGGTGCTTTTGAAATAGGTGCAACTCCTGGTTCCAAATCTATGGTAATTGTCTACTCGGGGTTAACCCTGGTAGTTCCTGCGGAAACACATCTGCAAACTCTCGGACCACTTATATATCCATAATCTTAACTTTGTCTCCTTCGTCGTTGTTCAGATATACCATGAAAACTTGACTTTCCTTCTTTTCAATCATTCTCGTTGCTTGTAGGGCAGTTATCACGGGTAAACTCTTTTCTTTTTGTTCAGATACACTTGAACGTTGAAATACAATCTTTCGCTCGTTGCCTAATATAGTTGCATGGTTCTCGGCCAACCAATCCATGCCCAATATCACATTAACATCCTGCATCCTAAGAACATGTAGATTGTTTACTAGAAGTTTAAGGGATCCTAGTTTCACTTCTATGCTAGAACACATATGTGATGTACTTATGCTTTCACCCGAAGGCATTGCTACTCTTAAGCTCTAGGGTGTTTGTATATGGCTTAATTCTAGGTTCTCAACGTATGCTTTAGAAATAAAAGAATGCGATGCATCAGTATCAAATAGAATTATGTCAGGTATACTCATAATCGAACCCATACCTGCCAGATTGCCCTTGTTAACGTCATGTGGCCTTGGCTCCTAATCCACTGGTTCCTGTTTAAGTGCATAAGCTCTACCTTGGTGGCGCTGTTGAGGCCTATGATTCGGCTGTTGAAACTACTGGGGTTGTTGGCCTACATATTTGGGTTGGGAATGTACTTGCATAGCTCTCAACGGTCGAGCTTGTCTAGTGGTTCTAGGGGCATTTCCTTGACCTCTTTGATTACAGTTTCTGGAAAAATGACCTTCTTGCCCGCAGTTATAGCAACGGTTTCCTTGAGCTGGGCACTCACCCCTGTGTTCTCTACCACATCGGCCACATCTGTACTGATTTGGTGCTCTCAAAAAACCTCTAGCCACTTGATTATTACTTTGCCCATCAAGGTTTTGATGGCCTCGATTCGTTGGAGGTAGTAGTTGTTGTTGTTGATAGTTGTCGGCCCATTGCCTCCTCGTCACTTCTCCTCGATATAGGTTATGTCCTCGAAAATTATTTTCCCATCTTCGTTTTTGTCCATGATTAGGTTGATTCAAGGGCAAAGTTGGTCCTTTCTCTATAGGCAAAGATGCCTCTACTTCCATGGCATGGTAGAGCATTTCCTTATAAGTTAATCTTCCATGACCAGACAACGGGGTTCTAATTTCCGACTTCAGGCCATCTCTAAATCTTCATGCTTTCTTATCATCTGTGTCAACATATCCTGGTGCATGTCGGGACAAGTCACAGAAAAGACAATCATACACTGATACTAACAATCTTCCTTGGCGTATGTTGTGAAAATCAGCTTCCTTATTGAGCCGGTAATTCAATGGAACATACTTCTCGTAAAATTCCTCCTTAAAATTGTCCCAAGAAAGACTCTCAAACTGCTCAGTAGTTAGTGTCTTCCTAAACTCTTCCCACCACTGATCTGCCTCCCCAGTCAGTTGGTAGGTAACACAAATCATCCTTTCACGGTCGGTGCATTCTAGAAACTGGAATACCTTGTCCACCGTTCTTACCCAATCATGTGCTTCTGTTGGCACACCTAGCCCATTAAACTTGGGTGGGTCATGCTTCTTGAATATTTGTCTAATTTTTCGCGTGGCTGGGGGTACAGATTTTTCCGCCGATTCCATTTCCATTTCATGGTTGGGTACATTGCTATTTCCCTCCTACAGAGCTCTACCTCCAAAACCGGCATGGCCTCCACGACAACCTCTTCTTCCCCTAGGAATTCTGCAATTACCATCCCCATCCGGTCATAGTTAATGCAAAGTACCAAGAGTATACAACTCCACGAGGCAACATTGAATGCTTGATTTAGATCTAAGTCAATTCAAAGCCAACTATACATAACGTATTACGAGTACTATACAACTAACGAGTCTGCAGTGAATACATCACTCAATCGTATACTTCACTAGTTCTTCTTACTCCAAGTGTCCAATCGCCATCTCGTGCTCACGTCATAAAAATATTAGGTTTGCCGCTTCCGCGCATTGCTCATTCGTGGACCATGTATTCTTCTTCTATGTCTTCTTCATTGTGTGTGTTTTCATTTCAATATCAATTCAAGATCGTAACTCATTCAAGAATTCTAAAGTTTGGGTCTACGTATGATGAAGGCAGATGTAAGGCAAAATGTATATATTTTATTTATTGTTTATATTGTTAATGACGAAGAAGTCTTCAAACTAATTGCCACATTGCTTGAATTATATTTTGTGGCTCAATGATGGTCTTATTAGTGTTATTAGGCTTATGGAAATGGTTGACCACGTGTTGCTCTACCTAGGCAAAAAAATTTTCAATATCTGCTTAATTTATTGCACACTAATAATTATTTTCTAGTAAATCTTTTTTTTTTTTCTGTCAAATAAATCTAAATAAATAAGATCTCTCCCCAAATAGTTATTTTTTACAGTATAATAATTTCTTTAAGGTCAAATAGCAGGATATCACAGATCAACTCGTGCTTTGGAAGCTCTCGGGTGGCCGGCCACATTTCCATCGAGCTCTGCTCAGTTGCGGTGGACCAATTTTGCATAGAAGAACTCTCGGACCGCTGGTTGGTTTACCGTGATGTGAAGCCGATGGTCGAAGTCCGAGGGTCGAAGTCTAAGGATTAGATGTATTTCAATTCTTAGATAACTTTACAATTAGAGTCATTCCTCTTCTCGGATCGTGAAAACCGTTGGGTGGATACTATCGCTTCAATTAAATTCGTGTAAGTACTTTCATTTTGTTTTCGTAGTTAATTTAAACATGCTTCCGTTTATTGCTTTCGATTTAGTCACTTCCATGAGTAGTTAGATTTACCAGTGGGTTCTAGGATTCATGTACAAATAATTGTTTGAATGAACGAATGAATGAATCATTGCCAATAATTCCTTGAATCTTTCAATTTCCGTTTTTCTTCTATTGAATCAATCAAAAGTTGTTTCCAATGAGTCTCGAATTAATGTTCTTCCAATCAAAGGTTTGGGAAATTAGTGCTTGGAATTTCGAAAGGATTAATTGGAGTAGATTAGGTTCGAAACATTTAATTGGTTTTGATATTTGAACTTTTAGGAGTTTTCGATTACTACTTTCATTCAAAAGATGTAAAAAGGGTTTTCAAAAATCTACATTACATAGCGGCTCTTGTGTGATAAATTTTCATATTAATTCGTTCGAAGTTTTTATTGGTGATTGATTCTCAATTGTAAATTCTTATTTGCATTTGTGACATGATCCTAGAATCCTCGTTTGCTTTCTGTGAATTTCAATTTCAGTAGAATTAGAACTCTCTCTCTTTCTATCTTTAAATTTGGCTATATAATAGGGATAAGACAAGATCATCTCATCTTCTTGCATTCTCAGAATCTCGAATTTTGTCATAAGAAGTCGTAGTTTGTTGTTTCCAACACTGACTGGTCTCTCGCATTTTTCTTGAAGGATCAACCATGCAACTTTGTCTGCAACACAGTTTGAGATTAAACTGAGATAAGCAACATCGACGGCACCAAAAATAGCATTAAGAGCACGAGAATTAAGATTAGAGAGAATTCGTTCTTCTTGAGTCCACTGATTTTCAGGTTTGAAAACCATGATTTCAGTGGCTGGATTCTCTGGATCGCATTGTGGCATTTTGGGTCCAATCCATCCATCTAACACAGCAATCTATGCATGTTCATCAATCGACTTGATGTAGATCTTCATTTGAGATTTCCACATGGAATAGTTTGAGCCATTGTTTTCCAGAGCAGTTAGCCTTACGGGAACAACTGTTGACATAGTAGCAAGCTTGCAAACCAGGAACTTCTACTTAGTGTATCAAGTAGCGGCTCTTGATGCCAAGTGATAGAATTTGTGCCTAGAATGCTATTAACACAGAGATGTTAGCCAACACCAATGACTAATAATGCAGTGGAATTTTAAAGAATGTACGAAATCATTTTTTCTCAAGTATAAATACTTGAGAGTGCCTAAGGGTAAAACGATTTTACTATGTAAAAATTGAATCTTACATAGTTACATACACTTGAACAATCTGTTCTTTAACATAGACAACTTATGATAAATAAATTATCACACGATAGCTACAAAAGGTAAAAAGACTAGACAAGAATAGGATTCTTTGAAAGCTCAAAACGCATGCTAATCTCTCTACTTTAAATGGTCAAGACAAGTCTTGTTTATACATGGTGAAAAGTGATGTTGCAACGACTTGATGTTCCAACGTCTCCCACTTCGTCCAACGTGCATAAACAACCTTGTCCCTTGTTTTTCTAACCGCCCACTACCTTGTGCATGACCTGCACTTATTTAGGAACAAGAAAAACAAACAAAAGAACACATGATAGAAAGATAACCTAGGTGATAAGTTAGTTCTTAAAAAATGGCAACTAACTTAGATATTTCTTATCTTTCAGCAATTCGAATTCATCTTGAAGATAATGGATATCCACACGACTTGTTCATGATTATTCAACTACAGAATATACAAAAACGTGCTGAAATAGAAAATAAATTAAAGGAATAAGGCTAAACAAACTTGAGTAAAAATAGGAATCAACTCAACATCAGTATGTTAGCCAACATAGTAATGTTAGTAACATTCTGAATCTAACATATACTACAGGACTTCTTCCGACAATTTTGCCCATATGATATAATAAAATTATCAATTCAATTAACAGTGAAAAAAAATTTCAAAAATTGTGTTTGTATAAATTACATATTGGCTACTTTTTTATTTTATTTTCTATTTGAGAATTTAATAAAATATTTTTTTATTTCTATAAGTCTAAGAATATAATGATTATATCTATATGTGTTTTGAAGAAATCTGATATTATTATTTTCTAATGTTTAATTTTGAATGTGAGTTTTGACATGATAGCGTGGCTTTTGGGCAAATGTGTTTATGCATGTGCGCGGAGGAGGTGGGTGGGGGCAAAATTAGAGCTATAATTTTATTTGAGGGATAATTCTTACTCACAATCAAGTTTAACTGAAAATATTTCAAGCTTGAGTTATATATTGTCGGACTCTAATATTGACTTCAATATTGCCTGACAGACATAGTTATGATAGTGAAAGAATATGCAATATAAAATGTGTTAGACCAATGATTTTTGAATATTTAATATATGTTCATACAAGTATTTAATATATTTAAAGTCAATCAACACATCCAATATAAAAATTATATAAACAATGTGAAACCAAATACAAATATAATTTATTTAACTTTCAATTCTAATAATGTAATACTTGAGATAATAATGAAGTAGCTAAATATCAACTACAAAACTGATGAGATAGAGATAAATGAGAAGTCAGAAATTACAACATAAAAACTTATTAGAAATATATTTTGAACGATGTAAAAGATTTCTAGATTTAGCTCACTTGTAATAACTTTAACAAATTAGTAGTCAGTCATAGTTAGTTAGAAGACAAAGAAGATCAAAAGAAGAACTGAAGACATGAAGAGTTCAAGACTCGAGGATCAAATTCAGGGGAAACCAAAGCTATAATAGCTATGAAAGAAGATCTCTAACGGATACCTGCAAAAGCAAAACAACTATCATCCCAACGGCTAGAACTAAAATAACTATAAAGGCCAAATGGAACATATATTGAATTTGGGCTTGTGTTATTCTCACGAACATAATGCTGATAAATTCATCTCACAATCAACCCACCGGAATCCAAAGGCACTTCATTGAATCATCCAAGATCAGATTTCATCAACATATCAGATTCTATTCCTAGCGAAATCTAGGACGATAAGTCCATGAGCTAGGGACAACCAATCGTTCCCGAAAATAACTAAAGTCTTCAACTTACGTAACACGAGGAGCAAATGACAAGGAGAAGGATCACAGCTTCGTCAACCACATACCTGAGATGCTGATGTGGAATCCAATAGCTGAGAAGAGTACCTGTTGTAATCCGTGTTAACACATCGAAAACCCCAGTTACAACTGGGTAACTCTTTAGTTGAAGGAAGAGAGGATGTAGGATAAGTTGAACTCCGAACCTCTATAAAATCCTAAGTTAGTTTACTTATTTCATTTCCTATTGTCTTTATAACTTACAAACCATGCAACTGATCTATCCACTTATAGATCAGCTGTTTCAAAATAGCCGACTTAATAAATCGTTGCATTCCTAAATACAACACTAGTTCAGTTGAAGTTTAATCATGACATCATAACGGAATTGCTATGTTATATGAAACTAGATGTACAATAATTGGGTCCATGTTTGATTTTTGTAAATTGTTATTACTATTACTCTTATTAGTCGGGACCAACAAAAGTGTACCATAATTTTTATACAAAGTTAGTGTTATGTTCATTATCATATAATATTTAAGATAAATATTTTATTTATTATTAATGAGTTGTTAAAAATAATACTTACTCGATGCACATCACTCAATGACAAACTAGTAAGGATTGGTAACTACTTTAAGGGATTGTCGAGCATACACCATCACTTGAGTTAGAGCAATCCCTTCTCTTCTTTTCCACAACTAACATTGGAAGAGACATCTTGTTCCCTCGAAATCGATTGATTAGTTTATGCCCAAACAGGACGATCTAATAGGATATTCATAAATTCTCCAATAGCATGTATGGTATGAAATATTTAAAATGCGGGATTACTTGAAGAACAATTCGTGTCCGAAGGCTTGTTCAAAGAAAAAAGCCATGTCCAACGTGTTGTACTTAGATAATCTCTTTTCCTTAATCTTAAAGAACATGCAAACTTCCATCATAGTCCAATCCCTATGTTCAGAATTAGAATATTTTGATGATATTAGAAACTATGTCAATAGTATAAAATTAATCTTAGAATGTAATATTATATAGGTCTAAATTGTAATAGCATAGGTTCGCGGAGAGCTAAAGCTGGAAGGTTCAAAACTTAGAATATTTCAAAAGATCTTATTCTATTGTGGTAGCTGAACCACAGCTATGTCATCCCAGTTGTGAGACTTACAGTTGAAGCTTCTCAGCTGTAAAAGGAATCTAGCTGCTGTTCCCGCAGAACTGACAGTTGACTTAAAAACAAGATTGACTCCAGAGCTGACTTCCAAAAAGAGAGCTGGCAGCTGGCATCCGAGGAATCTCTCTCTATCAAGTCAGAAGAAAAAGCCTAGTTGTCTTTTAGACAACTGAAACAAAAGTGGAATATTCAGAGCTGACTTTCGAAATGTTTCCTAAAATGCATTCTGACAGTAGGTATTATCCAGCGGTCCATAGTCGAAAGCTGATGGACCGATGGATAAAGTTCTGAAAAAGTCTGTTGCAAGTACAACAACGGATCTATTCCTCTTACGACGGATTTAACTATTCAACCCATTCTTTCCACCTGCCTCTTAATGGCCACTATTCAAATCCGACTAGTATAAATAGTGGACTCAAATGAAGAGAGAAGACTACTGAATTTCCATTTGCTCTAAGCTACCTGCTCACTCTCTCTTACAAACATCTAACGCTTTTCGAGTTCTAAACTCGAGACCCGTCCGAAGAACCTGAAGCTGTCTGTTAGCTAAACATTTCCGAGAACCTTTCTTCAGACTTCCGTCTAAGAAAGGATATCAACCAACCTATTCAAGTTCTGAAGGGAACTAAAACCTTCACCTACCAATCAAAGAATCCTAGGACATGAGCTCCGGTAAAGCTTCAAAAATTAGCCTTGCCTGAGACATAAAGCATTAGAAGTTTTCATTTCAGAAGAATCCTAGCTGTAAACCGCGTTCAAACACCGTGTATAACGAAGATTAGTGAATTCCCTTCTTCTAAAGGAAGAGAGGATGTAGGATTGATTAAATCTGAACCTCTATAATATCCATGTCTGTTTACAGTTTTTCTTACATATCTGCTAAGTGTTTGAAACCCAGCAAACTCATAGTAGCTTGTAATGCCCCGTCCTTTCTAGGTCCGAAATGCTACTCAAATAAGCAGTAAGAATTCACAATGAAGCGAGTATATCAACAAAATAGTAATTCATTCGGATAATTCAAGTCTAAGAGAGAATAACATGAGGCAGTTTTACATCAGTTTTCAAAATACAGTGTTTGAACAGCGGAATAAATGGTTGGATTACATATCCCCGGGCATCTAGGTTCTCAAAATTTTCCAAGCTGTTCAACGTCTCTGGACTCCACCACGCTCAACTTGCACGTTTAGAAATACATGCAGGGCTGAGTACATTTTCACTCGGTGAACACGTTGCCGAAAATAATACATACAAAAAGCTGAAACTGTCAGAATTACTCAAGGACAGGCACATGGGGTTTTAGTTTATTTGAATTCCTCCTATGTCCGTTAAAATCATTTTATGCATTTTGTACCAAGCTTGGGTTTTAAGTTCAGTCCATCAACACTATCTGTTATTATATGTGAACTGGGAAGTAGGCCTTCTTCCACAGCCACTGTGTCCATTTCATTTGGAATGCACCAACGGTGCACTAGTCTCGACATTTTCTTTCTTCAAGACTCGATTGAATAATATTAAACCA
>AYJT01066578.1:0-17118 GCA_001278415.1 Ocimum tenuiflorum
GAGGCGGCTCCACCGCAGTCCTCCCTTTCTTGGCCGGCGACCGCGGCGGCGCCGCCTCCTCCAACTCCTCCTCCACACCTATCCTTGGCTGCAGCCCAGAACCCACACCTTCAAAGTAGATTTTCTTGCCAAACTTCAACCCATTGAAGGAATCAGCCCCGCCAGCTGATGAGGAAGAAGAAT
The DNA here is from genome assembly GCA_001278415.1 of Ocimum tenuiflorum. Classification (NCBI taxonomy): domain Eukaryota; kingdom Viridiplantae; phylum Streptophyta; class Magnoliopsida; order Lamiales; family Lamiaceae; genus Ocimum; species Ocimum tenuiflorum. The sequence continues at coordinate 184 of AYJT01066578.1, forward strand.
AGGAAGAACCCTTTTCCATTCTTGATGTTTAGGCCACAGTCATATCTGCTGAGTGAAACAAACATGCATTACTATCAAAGATTTTATGCTCATAAATGAATAAAGATTGTTTCTTTTGCTTTCCCCCTCAAAACGTCTGAAAAGGAGCAGACTCCAAAAGGGTTCTTGGAGATTTTGAGGTAACATTAACAATAATAATAAAAATAATGATAATCAAGAGAATTGTTGATATTTTTGTTGATATGTGTGTGGTGGGAGAGGAGTTGTGCAGAGACCTGACAAATGGGCCATGATGCCAGCTTGGGGAGTGTGAAGCAGAGAAAGTAGTGTTTGTGTTTTCAATAGACTTCTGCCAAGAAAAATAATTGAGAAGCAAAAACAATCAGGATAGGAGACAATTCTTGGAGCTTTTCATTGCTTTTTGGGACTTCTCTTACCAACTTTTTCGGTCAATAACTCTCTCTCTATCTCAAGATTGAAGAAAGAAATATTATCGCAGCAGCAGCAGCAGTTCAATTCCTTCTGCGGCCAATAATGGCATACAATACAATTAGCTCTTTGATTTTATTTTGTGATGGATGTCTGACTGAAACTTCATTTATTGTTAAGATGATGATGATGATGATGATGGTGGTGATGAAGCACTTTTTCTTCTCATAAAAATCTTGCCATTTAAGTCGTAGATGCTAGGCCGAGCAACCTAATTCTCTAGTGTTTTTATTTTTGAGTTTGACTATCAGGATCTATTCTTTTGACTTTAATAATATAAGTTGTGGAAAACATGTGAGTTTTATTCTACTGTCATTTTAATGTAATTTGTGAAAGTTAATTATTAGCCTTTTTTAATAAAAATGTAATAATTTTGGTGTGATGCATGGTATAGTTATGAGTTATGTGTATGAAAAATAAAGTTATTTTGGTGAAGATAATTAAACAAACTTATTTGCCATAATGAATGTCCCTTATTTTGCAATTTTATGTATATGCTATGATAATGTATAGTGACTACTTCCTGTAATTTGATTTTTCCTTTTTGCTTTACATTTAGTAATAATCTAAAATATGAAATGAAATCATACACACACACATATATATATATATGTGGTGGGAGGGATGGGATTATTGGCCTTCTAAACATGGCAAGAAAAGAAAAAGAATTTCAAATCTAAGTTGTACTTTTATTGGTCATGAAGCAATCATTATTAAAGATCTTCTTCTTGATATTTATAGGGTACAACGCCCTTTTGCAGTCGCAAAATTTTACTCATATTAGGAAAAAAAACATTTTGCATAATGATTAAGATGCTTGCTAAAGTAAGGTGGTATTTGAGGGCATGTATCTATTTGCAACATTAAAAGAAGAGAAAGTAATTTACTATTAACAGTAGTTTTTGAACTTTTATTTGGGATAAATGTCTATGTTCTCCACTTATAGATGCCCAAATTATATTTAATTCGAGGTTACTTTGAAGTTAGTGTTTCTATGTTAAAAAAATGCAATGTATTATCATTAATGCGGACTGAGCACACTTATAGTTTAACACTTGCAATTTAACTACAAATTGTGTTGTATGGGGGATTTTTTTCAGATAAAAGGATTTATCAAGGTTATGATATTTTATGATTTTTTTTTTATCTTTTTTAATGAATTTGAGTCTAAATAATCTCGTCAATTTTTAATATTTTATATATTTTTAGTTTAGTGAGGTTATAAGAGGATATACTTACACTATAAAATCAGATCTAAAATAAGGTGATGTTTGGTTTAGCTGTCGGGAATCAATATGGTAATGTGTTTAATAGTGAGATAATGACTCATAGTTTGGGAATACCTACCAAGTTAAAAATGTTTAGTTGATTCCCATATATTGAGAATTATTCCCAAAAATCCATTCTTAGATCACCAATCAAACAATTCGTTTTTAGTTCCATTCCATCCTCTCTTTCCAAACGCCACCTAAGTATGCATAATTCATCATTTCCCTTCTTGCCAGCTCTTAGGGTTGTCTTTTCTTTTCTTTTTTCCTTTTTGGTATAAAAGAGAGGCTAAATATAACGCAGACTATAATCGAACGAGATCAAGTTCCACCGTGAGAGTCATGAAGTAGCCAAGGCATTGCAGCTGCCGGTGTCTCATCTAGTTTCTAAAAACCTCAATGACATCCTGCTCTCAACTCCGCAAGGCAATAAACTCTTAGGGTTGTCTTTGTTATTTCATCCGGTATTGATTTTCTTTAGTTTGAAATTGATATTGAATCCTCAATTACAGTTATGACTTGATACGTTCCAAATCATATTTCACTATTCTTTATTTAATGATAGTAATTTATTTTTAAGATAGATAATTTTGCAATTATATTCAAAAAATAATAACATGCTCTATTGGTTATAACCAACTCAACAACAAATTAATAAAAACAATATCAATGTATTAAAGGAAATGCAAAAGTGTAATTGGGAATGAGACCGATTTTGAAATGGTTATATTATATCGATATTGACATGGAAATATATCTACATACAAGTAGTAGAAGCGTACAAAATGGAATCACAAATATATTTTGTTCATAAAAAATGCTTAGAAAATTAAGATAAATATTTAAAAGGAAAAAATGTGATCGCTAATGTTTATTCACGAATGAAATGAAATATATAATTTTTTTAACACGCTATTTTTAAAATTAACATCACACCTTTTTCTCTTTTGAGAGGGAAAAAACATCACGCCTTAGTTGTTCGTGATTATATGTATATAAAACGGCTTCTGTTGCACTAAAGCTAAGATATTTCATACTTTATATTTATGATTTCCACGTTTTAACCAGGGTAAATTATCTGTGGCTATCAACAAACCTATTTTGATAAACCAAAGAAACAAAATCCTTAAATTTTATTATTATGCTAGCACTAGGTTAGGTTGGAATAAATATTACAAGCTATTAATAATTGAGAAGTAAAAATAACATGTTACAATGATTTTCTTTTAAAAACAAACCTGATTTTGCATGCCGTAGTTGGCAAAGTACAAGAAATTTAAATGTTAGGTGGTAGTCTAAGATTTTTGTTGGATTACTTCTTTTATACCTTGTGCATGCATTAGTAATTATTATATGTAGTAAAAATTGCCTCAAGGCATAAAAAATTCAGTCCAATTTGACATTCTTTAAGTCAAATTTTCAAACACAGAGAAAATATTTCGTATAAGTGCAAAAAATATCACTACAGAAAAGAGAAATTCAGTGTCGGAATGATGGCGGAAGCTTTTCAAGTGATCATCAAATTGTGATGGACTAACATCTGTTTTTATCGTCGGATACAACAAAAAGTGAATTGATATTTTTTTTTTATGTTCAACTATTATATATAATTATGGGAGAAGATGATGACAATTATTGAACTCTAAACATCACTATATGGATGATCTTATCAATGAGCACATATTTAAAATACAAGATCTATTATTTTCTATCTGATGACCAAAATTATGGATTTAAATCCCACCAACATGTGTGCATATAACGGAAATATTGTTCCCTTATGAGACCAAGACCTTAAGTAAATATCGCCTCTATTATTCTCTCCAACAACTTTCGACTCTTTTTAAAAAATAAAAAAAAAAAGTTGGGATCATCCATCGAGTTAAGTCCTATAATTTTCAAATTAATTATTACATTCACTTTATGTGTGAACATTAAGATTCCTGCATATAATGACTATGTACTATGAACGTCAATAATGTGTTCCTATGCGTGAAATCTTGATGCTAATTTCATAGATCATGTTCAGGTTGCATGATCGAAATCTTTAGTACGAGATCATAGATAAATTAATCTAACTGAACTTAGTCATTATTAAACTTGGTTATTGTCCTCCACATTTACCCTTACAAAATCTGCTTGCAAGGATCACCTTTATAAACTAATACATATCTCGATCTCTAGTCGATGTAGAACTCAACAATCATAGCAAATTATAGTTCCATGTTCAATATCTGGATACTTCAAAATGTGTTTTGAATTTTGAATACTCTTTAATTCCAATGCCTATTATTGAAAATATATGAAAACGTTGGCCGTGTCTACATTTATTTCACAAAAGCTGTCTTCATATTGGATTGAATTAGAGATGCATTTAATTCAATAATTAATGAATGTCTAAATTAGATATTAAATAATTTGGTCCATACCTCGTTAATTGTTTTATGTCATTTTGTGCGAAAACGAAAAGCTCGGATTTCATATAAAGCTAAAAAAACAAACAAATAGAGATGGGCCCCATTTATGATCCTGCTCAAAACTTGTACACGTCTAATTATTGTTGCATTTTTCACTGTCTACAGCTTCTCTAAACGACGTCGCAGCAAGTAAGTTTATAACATTTAGGAGCGTGCACGCTATGTTTTGGTCGATTTCAAGGATTAAGTTTTGGCTAATTAATAGGAACATTTTAGAAATATCATAAATTAAATCAGCCAAATTGTATTTAAATTCGATTTGTCCTGTCTTAAATTCAGACGCGGACCCAAAATTTAAATGTCGTGGGGTTGTACGGTAAGTCAACAAGCTATAGTGGTGATGTAATGAAGGTAACCAATCGACGATGAGATGAGGATTCATAGTATATAAAAGGTCAAATTCAAGGCGTGACCGTCAACACTTGTTTACTGAAACAAGCGATGCAATGGAGGTAGTCAATCGACGATGAGATGAGGATTCACAATATATAAAAGGCCAAATTCAAGGCGTGAATGTTAGCACTTATTTACTAAAACAAAAATGCAAGTGTTTATTTATGTTAAAATGAGAAGTCCTATATATATTTATTACTTTTAACCTAAAATAATAAAAAATTGGATCCGTCCCTGGGCTTAATAGTCCGAGCTGATTCTCGATTGTTAGTTTTTTTTTTTTCCCCCGGCTCAATTTTACATTAAAAAATAAAGAGAGATTCCAATCTATGGCCTATGCTTTAGTATCTCATATATTTAATTTATGAATATTTTTCCTATTACCAACTCCATGCTGCTATACTATTATATATCAGGCATCGAAATGATGGATTTCATAATATAGATCGTTGGCTAAACTGCACTTTCAACTCAACTAATTACAATCGTTGTCCATAAACATGTCGAAACATTCAAATTAATTCGATTAGATCAGTTTGAATTAAATTGTCCTCACGCCTATAACCCATCAATTTCACCCTATCCTAATCTTGGGAGCACATTTAGGCGTTACATCCGAAGAACAAAGAAAATAAAGAAATAATTAGCTCTTAGATTATGTTTGATTACTTTTTTTCCGTGGGAAAAGAGGATTTGATGATTTAGGCCAAATTCATTCTACTTTTTCTATACTTAGCCAAAAAAATAGAAATAAATAGCTTCTCTTTCTCCACGGTACTTATTTTTCTAAAACAATTGATGAAGTGATTGAGAAAACATTTGACTACACTACAAAATTTCTAATGAGTGTGGATTGAATATAGAGAATAACAATTATTATAATTGCATGCAGGATAATCATTGAGCAAAGTGTGTAAATCTACAATACTCTATTTTATATATGTGTCAAAAGTATGGCTAAACTCACAAAATGACATTCTCAAAAATTCAAAAAGAACATCATCAAACAGTAAAAGTTTTCTTGAAATTAGTATTTTACGACATACATGTTCGTAGACCGTGCTTGTGGGATTCCACATTTCTCCATCATAAAATTTCCCTTGTTTTCTTAGAAATAATAACAAAAACCCCACCATGCAAAAAATGAAAGAAAAATAACCAAGGATTAATCTCACAAGAAAAACTAGCAATTGCCATAATCGTCATTTTACTTCTTTAAATAAAAGTAGATACAAATACATTATCTCAGACTAGAGTGCATAAACACATTTATCATGATCTTAAAAGTCGCGGATTCGAGTTATGTGTGGACATCAGGGTTGAGTTTATCTAATCTTGTACTTAAGTTCAAGAAAAAAAAAATAGATTAAAGACGCGACCCGCAATGAAATTGGATCCAAAACCCGCGCCCAAACCCATATACTGATCCTGAACCGTCATATTGGGCCAATTTCCAAAAAAGCCCAAGAAACTACATCCCAATTTTTAACCGTTTGATGCGATCTTTCACAATAATCGTCGTGTCGATGGATCTCTTCATCAGTTCATCCCAAAAGGAAGATTCATAGCCTGCAAAGAAATATTTTCTCCGATAAAATCAACACAATGAGTTGAAGATCGAGCATTAAACACATGCAAGAATGATCATTTTTGACTTCACACAACTCAGTCCCATGTGATCAAAGGCTTCTTGGAGATAAAAACAAGGCGTCCACACGAAACTTGTAATGGTTAAGTTATGCAAGGAATGACCAAATTTAACCGATTGCATATCAAAGCTTCCTTCATCTTAACGTAGGCACAAGCTTACATTCATAAGCAAAGGCCTAATAGTGTACGAAAATAGGAGTTTTAAGTTTTACCTGATTCTTTATGACTGCAGCTAATCCACTGTCTCTATAGATTCTGCAAAAGGCCAGTCAGTGGAGATACGATAGCACCAAATATTTGTATAAAAATACATAGATATACTAGCACAAAAACACAAGCACAAAAAACTTGTTGCTCTCTTCTGCATTAACAAAAACAATTAATTCCAAGAATTTCCCAATCAGCGAGAACATGAACTTTGAAGGCAAATATTGGAAGCTAAGAAACCAAGCTTCAGCTGTCGACGATCAAATACAGAATTTACTTGCATTCAACGCCAACTTCAGCAGCGCGTCTAGGCTTATTCTTCCTTCTACTTCCAATTTGTCGATATCCAACAGATTTTATTAGGACTGCAGCATTGCTTTTGGCTCCCATTGCATTTTCCTCCTTTACTAATTCATCACTTTCTTTAATCTGTGAAGGCCTCTTCCTCTTCCTGCCATGCTCTGCAGTGGATTGATTCTTGCTGCTTTTGCTCAACACCAAATCTTTCGATTCCTCAACTTCATCGTCCTCTTCCTCGATCTTCTCAACTTCGTCTTCCTCCTCAAATTCGTCTTTCATTGGTTTTTGTGGCCTCCCTCTTCTCCTTGCCGGTATCTTTTCATCCTCACCACTACCATTGTCGTCACGAGCTGCAATAGCAGTCTGTTTCTTCCCTTTCCCTCTTCCTCTACCCATTCTTGAAATTAAGCAACTCCAACAAAATTATAGCAGTTCTGTAATAAAACATGATAGATGTTGAGACTATAAAAGCAGCCCTTTTTAATGGTGTATTTCAAGGCTACAAAGAGAAGCAATTCTTCAGAGAAGAAGTAAACAACTGAACAAATCTAGAACTACATAAATCTAAATCTAAAATCTTATCTATAATCATCCAATGCAAAAACATTAAGAAACCAAGCTAACTATACATGTTCCCAGATTTAGCATACATCAGACACACGATTACTTACTAAACAATAGTGCTGCAATAAAAATGAGCTTCACATCCCATAAAAAAAAGAATTAACAAAACCAAATCTATTAATGTGTAAACCATATCTTTTCTTGAAAACTAATCTATAAAGATAAGATACACTAGATCATCATAAACAGCAAGCAAAAACTATGATCAGATCATTAGTTTATACAATGAAATTATCGCAATAAAAAGAAAGAGAGTTACATACCAAATGAAGCTGGCTTCTTAAGAAACAACCTCTGCATCCTAAATAAGTCAAGAAAAAACAATTGCACCAATTAGAAACCCAATAATCTGAAAAGATTCTGAACCTGCATGAATAGCTTCAATGGTGAGAAGGAAATAAATAAAAGAAAAAGGTGAAGTCTTGGTATGCTACGAGTGAGAATTAGATGAAAATTTGATCTGAAAAAGACCAAAAAACGAGAGCCCAGATCAAATAAACAGCAAAAGAAGGATTAAAGATTCAAGAAATGAACTCAGATTTGAAAAAGATTAGATTTTTCTTTCCAGATTTCAAAGGCTGAAGGTACCAGCCAATGAGCTAAGGGAGGCAAAGACTGCAAGAGAGATGAAGTGAAGAAAAATTTGTGCAGTTAAGTGGGAGGTGGTGAAAGGATATTTATTAATTTTGATGGGCTGTTTGGGAAGTTAGGGTAAAGTGTAATTGAAGGAATAAATAATTTATTCAAGACAAAAAAAATAAATAATTACTATAATATTTTGACAATTTAAATATATGAGGAATTTTGGAAGGCCATCTTTTGACCTAAGGCAGAGTCAAAAGTGTTATCTATAACAGTTTTTACATAGAGGGAAGGAGAGAGAATTGACATACAATTCATGGAATCAAGTCAAAAACCCTAAACCATATTTTTTAAGCCTTTTAATTTGTAAAGTTGAATGTACAAATTCAAGATTTTTATCCACGATTGACAATATTTGTAAACTCTTGTTTAAAGCCTCAAAATGTTAATATTAGATTCATTATCGTGTTTCGACTTTGATGAGTTGGTTTAAAATTCTAGACACTGATGAAATGTTGAAAAATTTGTTGAATTAGAATTCTTTGATTTAAAAAGAGAAATCCCTTGTTTTATATGTTATGATGCAAAGTATTTTATGTATTTGTTGGATTAGCAATACTTTTTTTAATATATAAGTAACAAATATAGAGTCAAATTTTAGCGTGTGTAGCATATGTGTGCCCTTGGGTTTCTAAAAATAAATACAAAAGTAATAAAACATACTCTAAAAATTTAAATTCATTGACCTGTGTATTTTGTCAAACAAATTCCGAGATTTGGATGTCAAATTTTTTGAACAAAATAATTTACTTTTTAAAATGTTTTAAAATTAATACAAATTTCAATATCTGTTTAGTTTCATTTGAAATAAGCTCTTGAGCTTCTTAATATTTGTTAAGAAACAAATCAAATTTTAATGATACAATATTCAACTCGACTCGATTCCTAAGCACTACTACTGATAATTGAATCAATGGGAAGGGAAAAAACCTGGCAAAATTTGATCCTGATAACAATTTGATCCTGATAACAATTTGATCCTGGCTAAAACAAAGTGTATATCAAGAAAAAAATATAAATAACAATATAATAATGGCAAGATCTAATCATTTTTGTATTTATTTGATGAGTGCCCATATTATTCTATGAGATGGAAATCATTATGACCATCACCCCTGACACATATATTCCTTGCTTGGTGGTTGAAATTTTGAACCCTAAAAAAAGAGTTTTTTGTTAGATTTTCTATTTCCCAAATTTAAATTTTTGTGAACGAAATTACATAAGTACCCCTGTCGCATTGTTGGGCTGTCTTAATCTTTTTGTCCTTGAGGAAAGGGGGACCACACGTCGAGCAGCTGGGCACCATCACTCGTTATTGGGCCCATTTCATATAGTTGGGCTTTAGGATATTGGCCCATGTCTTTTTTAGAGCTCAGACGAATATATCTACATCAATAATCTATAATAATTTATAATCTATCCCAACACGCACAAACACGACCTGTTAAGAATATAGTTGACATAAACACAACACGACACGACACGTTAAGCCAAAAACAAAAATGCGAAACCAAGACGAACACAACACGAAACTGATATGTTAAGAGCCTGATCCGATAAAAAATTGAGAAATAAAATAAAATATAAATATTTTTATTAAATTCTTAACGGGGTAAGACGAACTCGAAACGAACACGATATGATTTGGTTAACGAATAACACGAACATGACACGAAGTTTTTGTGTCCTTAATGGGTCGACAAGATAATGACACAAACCCATTAAAACTCAACACTAACCTATTATTATCGTGCGGATTCGTGTTGTGCCAAAAATGGCCAGCAGTATAAGAATCATGTTTTTTTTCCAGCAACGACCACCGCCCCAGATGTTGCCTCTTCACCCCGAGGCACCGTCTCCCCACGAGATACTTCTTGAAGAGGGGAGTAGTTCTTTTTGTGATTAGAATTTATTTATTTCTGGCTATATTATAATTCTCTAAGTGGGTATCCATTCTTGATCAAGAATAGTCCTACATCCTCCAAGAATCGTAGTGAATGCATACAGCAACATGTTACTTCACAAAAGCTTATTTGCAATTATACATACAATCATTTGTAAATCGAAGATTTTTGTCAGTCTGTCTTGATTGGAAAACCATTATCATCAGACCCTTCTCTGATCACGAAATCCGGATCGTCAACTGTAGATTTGCTGCTCGAATTTGTGGGCTCCATTAGATTCTGCTGCTGATCAAGCATCATCTTCAGCTTCTTGCCTTGTTCTTCAATTCTCAGCTGTAAACTTCTTTGAATCTGCAATGGAGATGCAGAATTAATGACATAAACATGCACGAATTAATCCCCTTTTCTCCAGTGATTTGAGAGAAAGAGACCTCTAGCTGCTCGTGGAGGCGCTTCTGCACATCGAGCTGCAGCTCCAGAGCCTCTTTAATCTGGATACCACTAAAAAGCAAGAGCAAAATGGACATGAAATATGTATAGTAATTACAAAGAAAATAGATCTGTAGTTTTTTCTTACGTTTCGATGTCAATCTTGGCTGCTTTGTCTGAACTAGTCTTCTTGTCTGATCTTCCTGCAGTAACAAGAAACATCATTTTCTGTTTCTGCACAAAAATTTGCAAAAGAGTAACAGATTGAATGATTAAAAGATGTAAGAGAAACACCTTCAACTGATTCTGGTACATACTTCACATTCCTATATTTCTGCAAAAAACAGTTCCCAAACAAATTTCTCATAACTTTTTTAAGGAAAATAAGGCCTAAAACAAAATCATTAAGTTTTCATTTGATAATTTTCTTTTTCTTGGATGATTGCATTTCACTTTTCCCGAAAAGTGATTTCTTTCAAAATTCATTTTTACTTTTTCTCTCTCCTTAACTAAAAAAATGCAATCGAACAACTTTTCATAATGTTTTTTTAAGTTACAAACCAAGACATGAATCAAGAAAAGAAAAAAAAAGGGCTTTGTATTAAGCACCTGCAGATGGCTCTTGACATGAAAAATGGTGACTGCTTCTGTATCCATCATCTGTAGTATTGCCTTAGGCCTCGCCTCTACACCACGAAGACGTGGAATCAATTGTGGTGCAGTGATGTTATACATCAATATCTATGATCACTTACTGTAAGGCCCACCAAGGCGATTCACACAATCAACAAACCGATGGTGTAGATCTTGAGTCCACCTAATCCTGGTCTTATTTGATGAGACATAATTACTTGATGTAGGTGCACTGCTTTGGTGCCCGAACTGGTTCATGTTGGCATAATGATGATATGAAGGGACAGTCTGTGGGAGGAAGAGGGTTCATCAAATCAAATGGCATATACATATACATATGCATAAAAGAGTGAAATATATATATAATGATGATGATGATTCTTGAAAGACTAAAGACTTACGCGTTGATCAGGGTTGAATGGTGTGACGTCATCAAGATTACCTCGTACTTTATTAGGCCTAGTGTCTTGATTGTTGTTGTTGGGTGCAAAATCATTGGCATAGAAAGGAGGAGGAGCCAAGTCAAATGGATCAAATCCCGGCGCTGATACGTTTCCATCAGATACTAATGCATAGCTGTGAATATGATGCATTCTTTCCATTGGGTGTATCATATTCTCGAGCAAGCTAGCTAGCTATATAAGAGGATAATTTTGGCAACTTATGACACGTGCATGGTGGAGATCAACAGGCTTGGTGATGTACAAATTAATTAATGCAGGTGTGAATTGTTCAACATATTAATTAATTAATGCAATAATTTTATTAATTAATTCCTTAATTGGATAGGATTTAACAATGAACAATGAGCTTTTTGACAAAACCAAGGACGAATTAAAGTGCAAACAAATGATCGATGTGTAATGCCAGTTTGTCCTTTCTCAGATAAAACACACACATACGTACATACAAAACATATACATCGATAACCGTTAGATTATTTTTTAAAAGACGAGTAAATGTAGTGAATATGATATCATTTTGGAATAACAAATATTGTTCGAAAACTCCTGAATTTGTCTTTCTCTTTTCCCAGGGTGACACCAACATATTCAGGATTATTAATCCTTAATTTTTCTTGTTTTTCGCACACGTATTGAATAGAAAAGTTTCAAAAATGACTAATGGGCGTTTAAATAGGTCTTAATCAAGGTTTAGGATAACAACAGAGATTTAAGGACAACCCAAATTATCCACAATCAATCTTGGGAGAAAACGTTCTGAAAATAATTTAGAATTTTTAAGTATATTTATCTAGGGAGAAGGTGTAAATATGTTGTTTTTTCTTCAATTGTTACAGTTTTATTCATTTTCTGTTAGAAGATCATATTTAGTAAAGAAATTGAATTTGTTTCGTTAAAATTTCAGGAGTTTGAGTGTCCTTTTATTAAAAATTATCAAGATAACTAATTTTAGAATAAGTGTTCAACGACTCCCATTTTTTAAATGAAAAGGATCTATTTGAATCAAACAGCCAGAAATTTGTCAATTTGTTCCCCCTAGAACTAGCTCCATTTATGTGTCTATTGTACCTTATCCAATTTTCTTAATTATTATTATTATCAATAAATTTTAAGAATTATAACAAGGAAAATTCTTGGTTTACTGGCAAATCTCTGGTCTATCTTGTTTCAATTTCATATTACATTTTTATCAATATACCTAGTTCAATACATAAACAACAAATTTGAACAAATAGCCACAAAATATTGAAAAATCAAGCCTCGAACGCGGCGAGTGGTCTTAGAAAAATATATATTAATATTTTAATTTCAAGTTATCTTTGGTGATAGAAAAAACATGGTAGCAAAAGATATAAAAATAATAATTTTTGGAATTAAATAATTGTCTCTTTGGCTTTTCAAAGGGCAAATATTTTATGTAACCCTCAACAGATTCGACAAGAAAATTTTGATTTTGGCAACGAGCTAGATACAAATCAAAGATACCAATTTTTTTTTGTTTGTTTCAAATTAAATATAATTGAAATTGTTTTACTGATTATGACTTAATAATGGATAACATAAACTGATAATCACCAAGTTTGCACATTTGTCTTTACTAATTAAAGTTCAATCGTTTCGTGTTTTGTTACGCGGAGTTATTATTTATTAGTACATTTTGAGTAAATTATATATATTACTATTGGATTAATTGCAACAATTAACACAACTTTATCCAAAATACATGGTTTTACAAAGAACGTGGTAACAAATGAATGATAGAGAAAGACCAAGGTACATGGTTTTATAAACCAAAATCTCAACACAAATTTTTTTTTGCACAAACACACGAAAGTACATGACAAAAACTTGTGGTAGGTTGCTCATATTATTTAAGCGGGTCTTAATAGTTCACTTCCACCAATCCAAGCGCGTACTTGTCTTGATCCTAAATTCAAATTCATATTCAGGGTAATTAGGGTCAAATATCCTAAAGTTTGGTCAACTCGGGCATTCTATCCACAACTTTCAAAAGTTAGGTAAAATATCCTCAAGTTTTTACCGTTATGTTATTTTGTCCTACCGTCACTGACGGTACTAATATCGTGCCACGTCACACGTTAAATTACATGTCGGTTCCTACGTGGCACCAACGTGTATTTTTTAATATTGGGATAAGTCGAAAACGACATCGTTTTGGCCGAATCCAAACGACGTCGTTTTGGGTAAAATAACAAACGGGGGCTAGGGTTTTTTTAACCAAAATCTGAACACACTTTCCCCCAATTTACAATAACAAAAGGGGCCAAAGCAATCTCCATATTCACTAGCCACCTTCGAATTAATTGATTCTTCATCCCTGATTGCGCGTCACCCAAATTAATCAATCCACCATTCCGGTAAGAACTCGACGCCATTCATGTTGATGAAGGTGAATAATGGGTAAAAAATTAAGAAATGCGAATTAATAGGTATGCTCGGTCATTGCCCTTGCCGCCGGAATCAACGGCAAAAGTCGGCAGGAGAAGAAGTCGTTGAAGAAGGTGTTTGCGTTTGTTCTTTTACCCAAAATGACGTCGTTTGGCTTCGGCCCAAACGGCGTCGTTTTCGTCTTCACCCAATATTAAAAAAAAATTACACGTTGGCGCCAACGTAGGCGCTGACGTGTAATTTAACGTGTGAAAGGGCACGATATTAACAACGTCAGTGACACAGTAGGTTAAAATAACACAACGGTAAAAACTTGAGGATATTTTACCTTACTTTTGAAAGCCGTGGATAAAATGTCCGAGTTGACCAAACTTTAGGATATTTGACCCTAATTACCCTTCATATTCATCTTGAATCTTAAACCCAATCGCCTAAATGATTTAGACAGTCTAACCGTAAAATACAATGCAGTAAACACCATATCTCGATTGGGACTCATTAAATTAAACCCACTCCAAATGATTGATCATAGTATGAGTCATTTAGGGTTTCCAAATTGTCTCACTTCCTCCCAAATAAGAAACATGAAACCCTAGGTTGCAATATATATATGTGTGTGTGTATAATTCTCAAAACACCTCGGAATTTATCGTTATTATTAAAATAAACTTACTTCAATATCTTCCAATTAACCGGCAGCAATAGCTAGCTAGGGAAATAATGTTTTTTTAGGGAGTTGAGAAGAGAAATGGCTTATAACTCAAAAGATTAGAAATACATAGACGAACTTAAATGTTGGGGTTAGAATCCTTCCTCACCCACGACGGATTCAGAAGAAAATATTTTGCTATGGAGAATAGAAATATCAAAAGATATAAATATATAACATTAATTACTCTTGGAAAAAGAATAAAGTCTCCATGTAGACTTGCTTTTTGCTCCCTCTGTTCGACTCAAACTGAAAATCCACCCCGCTCCACTTTTGAAAGTTTACTACTCAACCTTTTTGTCTTAGCTACACAAACTTTTCTTTCAACTTCAAACATACAAAGCGGGCTTTTGTTATAAATTTCAATAATATTTTGGGGATTTTTCGTAATCGTAACATAATAACACCACAAAATTGAAAGTTAACTAAAAAAAATTAATTTTAGGCAAAAACTTGCGTTAAACTGCATACATGATTTAGGCGGATGTAAATAATTTATTTCCCCCGATCCAAATTCTTACCCACCTTAGAATCCTATATCCAAGCACATATTCGCCCTCGATCCTAAACCTAAATCATCCTAAATCATTTAGGCAGTCTAACGGGAGACTTACTCTTAATTTTATGATTGTAGGCTTTCGACAAAATTATCTGTCATCCATTGCTACTTTGTCATGACAACATCAATCTTACATTATTCATATATAGTGTATTAAGAGACGAGGCAAGATTATTCGAACCGCTTCAACAAACTCCAAAACAAGAGGATAAACGCAAAGAAAAAGTCACACTTAATTCATATATATGCAAAAGTTGTTGCCAACTTTATTCAAATCACCTACTAACAAGCAACTATTTGGAAATCAGGGCTCCCTTTATAAAACCCACACACTTTTGCACCTTCAAAACACACACAAAAATCGCCATGAAAGCTTCAATCTCCCTCCACATTTTCTCTTCAATGAAGCTCAAAGCCCTCCGCGCCGTCGCACGCGCCGTGGCCAGGGCAAAATCACTTCTCCTGGAGCACGTGCGGGGCATGCAGCTCTTGCATTTAGTAGAGTTTAAGAAAAGCAAGAAATGTAAGAAGAAGCTCTATTTCGGCTCGTTTAGGCTGCATTACAACTGGTGTGCATCCCACGTGATGCCCCTCGCTCAAGAGACCCATGTCTACTATGATGCTAGTTGGAATGCTTTTGTTCCGACCAACAAAACGACGTCGTCTTGTGATTACGAAGAGGCGGACGGGCTGTCGGATTACTTGCAATGGCTTGAGGAGAAGGGGAACAATGATCAAGAATCGAGGTCTAATTATGAGATTGATGAAATGGCTGATTTGTTCATTGCAAATTGTCATGAGAAATTTAGGTTGGAGAAGCAAGAATCTTACAGAAGGTTTCAGGAGATGATGGAAAGAAGTGTGTGAAAATTTTTGTTTGAATTTTTAAATTTTAACTTTTGCTTTTTTTTTAAATCTTTTCTTTAACTTGCCTCTTTTGATTCTTGTGTATTGGATGTCTCTACCTTGGGGTTGTGGGTTTTGTGCAAATCCAATTCAAAATCATGATTTTCAGACACTCTCGTGTTGCTTTATTTGTTAGGATAAAATTCTCTCGTTTATACGTGCATGACTATTTGAATTTGTACTTAATTGCATGTACGATAACATTTTAAAAAAATCATATGGTTAAAAGCGTATTACAACTACGAGAAAACATATACCACCAAATGTAATTATATGATTTAATTTGTTTAAGTTTCAAGAATATATGCACACATATATATATAGGTATGTAATTAAATGATAAGTGTTTATTAGGTGATAGATAATAATAAATTTTATCCATTCATTTTCCATATCTGACGGTTATTATTCGACAAATTTAGAATCGTGCATAATATTATAACTCTACATGCATAATGTTAAAACTATACATGCATTTTAAGATTATGCATTTTCGTTGAAAAATCATGTCCGTTGGTTAAAAGATTTGGACGGCTGTGATTTATTATTATTTATCACCCAAGAGCTCATTTATCACATAATCACCACCCTATATGTGTGCGTGAGAGAGAGAGAGAGAGATTAATTAGAGCTCTTAGAGAACGAGATTACTTTAGTTCTCTAGCTCAATGCATTAGGTTGATTACGAATTTGTGTTGGTGTACCAATTTTTTATTTTTTGAATCATTGGTGAACCCATTTTGGATCCAAATCATTCATAAGAAAATAAAATAATTTATTGATTACATTCTTTCTTATCCCAGCGATATTATCTCGCCTTTGTTTTTAAAGCAAAAAGAAATGCAGAATTCTTTATCAGCTTTATAAAA
>AYJT01066590.1:0-11788 GCA_001278415.1 Ocimum tenuiflorum
CGTATATCAAAATCCAACAATCTCCCACTTAAGTTTTTTAAATTAAAATTTATATAAAATATAATGTACACATTATTGAAAGAATATACCGTAGCTAAAATAATGGTTTTAACATCATTGTAAAATACGACCGGTCAACCGAAAGGACCAGTTTCATGCTTTAAACTGTCGGCCAAATCAATATTATTCGGTTTGTGATTTTTCAAATCGACTGACCATAGGCTTTCTCTCAATCCGAATAAATAAATTCGATTTGAACGGTTTCGACAAATCATGAACACCCACGATATGTACTGAATTATATACTAATTTTACGCAGGGAGATTTTCTAGCTTCTACTTTGTTTTGGCCGCTTTCACAGTTTCTAATTTCTTTTTTCCACATTTTTTAAGCTGGTGATAATTACACATTACACAATGAAAGGAAAATATCCTCCGTCTAGGGTTTTTTAGGAGCGCATATAAATTTACTCTTACCACTTTATGCTTACTCCCTCTCCTCACTGTTGATTGTGCGTCTTCTTTTCTCTCTCTCTTCGTCTACAGAAAATCAAGGATATGGCTGTTACGTTTTCAGATCTACACACAGAATCCGGTCTCAAGGCTCTCGACGCCTTCCTCTCCGGCAAGTCATACATTTCTGGGTAAAATGCTTCTTTACCTTTTCATTTTCTGCGATTTTTCATTTTGTTAAGAAAAGTCTTATCGCAATTAACCTACAGTGTGTAGTTCTAATAATTTTATTGTGATCTTTGTTCAGAAGCGAATTGACGAAAGACGATGTTAAAGTTTTCGCTGCCGTTCCGGAGAAGCCGAGTGCAGATCTTTACCCCAATGCCAGCAAGTGGTACGAAGCTGTTTCCGCGAAGCTAGCATCAAGGTGTTTGTCTTGTTTACTCCAAAATTATCAGCTCGTTTCTTTTCCTTATTCGCGCTGTTTTGCTGATTGCGTAGTTTTGAGATGATAGACAATTCAATTCATATTTCGTGACTTAGTGTACTAATTTGTAATATATGCGAGTTTTGGGATATGCTTGATGTTTGTAATAGCTGAAATAATTGGGTACTGTGTAGCTTTCCTGGAAAAGCTGTTGGAGTAAAAATTGGAGGCAAAGCTTCCGTCGCAGCTGCTCCTGCTGCTGAGGCTAAGGTATGTTTCATGTATTTATCAGCATGACAAATGGGTTTATCTTACTGTGCAAAATTTCAATCCTTTTGATGGGTTATTGGGCATGAATCACTCTGCTCTTACTCATTGTGCAGGGAAACACTCAAAATCATACTCTTACCTTCTTAAATATTAAATGAATACTATATCGATTGAGCTAATATTAGGGGCTATGCCTACTCTTGCATTTAAGTTTGATGTATTGAAATGCGTGTAGCAAATATTTGAAGTTTTAATAGCTAAATGGATGTTCAGGTTAGATTGCCAGACGTTCTTGGTGAAGTAGGGTCATTGTCAAACTCGATGTGGTTTACTCTTTAGTTGGCTAATGTTACATTGACAATTCTGGCCTGATGTTTCACTTGATCCTTTATGTCATACACCAGGCGCAGTATTTGAGTTGATTATTTGATGGAATTGCCATGCTCGATGATTCCATAGCCTTTGTTTTTTGTTGAACTGGATAATAACCATTGATTTAAATCCCATCTATCTCATCCAGGAGGCTGCTGGTGATGACGATGATGACCTTGATCTCTTTGGCGATGAGACGGAGGAGGAAAAGAAGGCTGCAGAACAGAGAGAGGCTGCAAAGGCATCTACTAAAAAGAAAGAGAGTGAGTCTAAACACAAGATGTTTTTGTAAAACATTTTAATCTGTGATTTTGTTTAGAAAATAAATGAAGGGGACTAAACAGGAACAAGAGGGTTATACTTTTCTATTAGTTGCTCTGTTTGAGTCACTTATCTGCACATTCTGCCACCATAATTTTGAAAGATTGCTCCATCCTTCAAAGCATACAATAGTTTCAGATCAATAGTTTTTGCCCATGTGCTTGTACAATCAGTTTTTGTGCCCATTGTAATTTTACGTCATATTGGTTGTGTTTTTCAACAGGTGGCAAGTCGTCTGTTCTCATGGACATTAAACCTTGGGATGATGAGACCGACATGAAGAAGTTGGAAGAATCTGTTAGAAGTGTTGAGGTTCCAGGACTCTTGTGGGGAGCATGTAAGATTTCTATTCTGTTATTCCTGTTGGCTGTCTTATTCAATCAATCTATCGTATTCTATATATCATTGCATTAATCCTCGAAAAGTGAGTCTGAAGCAAGTTGCTATACACAGTACAGGAAACATCGAAGCAATTATCATGCATGCATATTTGGCTATTCACTGAACCTGTGTTTTCTGATTTTTCCACTTGTAGCCAAATTGGTTCCAGTTGGTTATGGGATTAAGAAGCTCCAGATTATGCTTACCATTGTTGATGATCTCGTCTCTGTTGATTCATTGATAGAGGAGGTTCTCACTGCCGAGCCTCACAATGAGTATGTCCAAAGTTGCGACATTGTTGCCTTCAACAAGATTTAAGGCCTTCCTGCTTTTGAGCCTTGGCTGGCTATAATTTTGTTATTCGGTAGCACATTTGCTTGCTTTGGTTTATACTACTTTCTTTTGTCATTTTACGTGTTTTCTGTTGGGAAGAGGAATGGATACTTGAAACTCAAAGACTCTTTTCGCATATTTGATTTTGGTGGTGTTAAGTCTTTTATTCTGCCGAGTTAATTAATGCTTGTTTAAAAAATAAAAATATTCCATTAAGGGATGAACGTGTTTTGGCCGATGAAACTGGTTGTATCAGTAATATTATTATAAAATTAATAATATGACATAAATGTATGAAATTATCTCGTTTGCTAATTTGTTGGTCCAATAATGCGTTTTATGATTTTGTGTTGTTAATGGTACTAAGCTATAGTTGAAAAACTTGGATGTTCAGGTATTAATTATTGATAGGTAAGGATAAGGTTTGAATTAAAAGCGATGGGGCAACATAAGGCATATATATATTTATTGCTTACACTATTCTTCACCAAAATTAAACCATTTCATTGCAGTTTGATTTGTGAAAGTTTCAAACAGTGGGCTGTTACTTCATTCTTCAAATACCAAACCAAATTATGAACTCCTCGAACCGTCATGCAACATGTTTCCACAACAAAATCCTACGACCGATCAAAGTTTCTACGAGCTTTTTGATTGAGAAGTTTGATTGTTTGAATCGATCGCATTTGCTTTAAATTTTCCTTTTTGTTCGAGATTCGTTTTGTTTATGTCTTCCTTCTCTTCGGTTCTTGTACATTTGCGATGTCTCGATATATGTCATTTGCAACATCTCACCCACACCTTATGTGCATCAGGCATTTAAGGCTAAAAAACCTCGTATCTTTTAATTTTTACTAGTTCTAAATCGCCTTTCATCAAACCACTACACTTTTTAACTTTGACAAACATAAGAATTTCAGCAAGAGCAAGTAGGTAAATCAACTATACACATTAGCAGCATCCTTAGTTTCATTCTAACACCACACTTTTCAGTAATCACCTCCTAAAGGCCTGTGGTTATGGCTAACGACCTCTAGAACAGTTCTATTTTAGTACAAGCACATGCCAAAAGTATGTCTATTCAGAAGCCAGACCACCTCTACGACCCTATATCTGCATGTATATGCTCCACTTAGCAGAGCTACAAAAACTTTCCCCACATAATAATGTCAGAACGAAGTCGTTCTTCGAAGCTGGTACCTTGGTGTCGAGGATTCACAGGAGGTTCTTTCTTCAAATTCCTGCAACATAGACGAAAACTATGTAACGTATTGAAAAGCATACTTTACCAGAGAAGAGTGGCTATTCTCTTTTTGGAGAACTTGCACGGCTGCTACTAATGGAACTTGGGAAAGATGATTTCTGGTTTTGTGAGCTAAAGAATGTAAATATATGAATACATAGCAGGTTTAGTAGAACAAAATGTAAACTGTGAGTAATACTGTATAAACATATGGAACAGTTATCTGAAATTTCAGAAGAAAAACATTAAATATTCGGTTAATTTTGTCGTTTTTGTTTTCTCATTATGTGATTGGTGATCTCAGAGGAAAATAAGATATATGGATACTATGTACACGTTTAAACTTAATCAAGTGTGCCATGAGAAAAATTTGGAGCTGGTAGTCATGATTCTGACCTCATGGCTAACTCTCCAACAAGTTTTTTCATAATTCAAATTTCACAACCTATCAACCCATATAAAATAAGATGCAATCAAATGAATATTAATACCCACTCGGTAACTCTACCTATGGTCATGAAGAAAGTATCTAGAAGCACTCCGTTCAAATTTCAAACTCCATAATTGAGATACACACATCGAGCGATATTGAAGGAAGAATAAGCACACAACTCGTTCTACGAGAAACCTGAACTGCGATGAATCAGAGAAATGGCAGGCTAATCTTGCAAGATTATGTTGAAAAAGACAAGAAAAAACACAAGCTAACAACCCATGCATGGAAGCTTACTCAATTGGTTACCAGAGCCAAACCAGAGACATAATAAACTTATAACACAAAACTTGGACAAGATTTAAGGAAAGTTACGAGTATACATCAATATTTGACACTGATAAGATTAAGGTTCTTTTAATTCTCATGCTCAACTAATCTTAGATTCATATTTATCTAATATGCATTGCTCCAAAAGAACAGTAAGGCATGTACAGTTCTTGGCATCTACTCTTTAGTAAAAGTTTAAAGCGAATCCTTGCTGGTTTCTAGCCACGGCCATAAACTTGCCAATTGAAAAGGAGAAGAGAATAAGCTCACAACTATTTATATGCATAATAGAAAATTTCATGTATCATAGGCATCCCTCCTCTTATTTGCGTAATCCCTATATAACTTTCATCCCCTTCCATCAACTCATTAGATTGCCAATATGTAATCTGGGAAGGGAATTTAGTGTGATAATGATTCTTTTGTTTGTCCTTGATCCTTAGCTTTTTCTTTCATATATTGGCTTTAAGATGTTCACAGCTTGTAGGAAAACTCATTTTCCACAACACAAATGGTTCTAGGCATAAAATACCAATGCTCTACTGCCAGAATTGGATAATATACAAGATCTGTGAGTCTTCGATTTCTAGATTTGTTTGAGATGCCCAATAGATGATATAAAAAAGTAATGTAAACTATATTGCCTACAGATTTCAAGCAGTGTGAGGACAAAAGGCGTAATGCTGCTACATGCCTCATCTAACTCCAATGAAAAAGTGGGATTCTTGAGTGTGGTTTACAGTATACTCTGTTTTATTTTTTGGGGTTGAAATGCAGCAAATTGGTCAAAGGACAACACAATGGGTAAATGCCATGCAAAGTATCCTTGTAACTTCAGATCAAATTAATTGGAATATATACACTGTCATTCCAACGAAGGATTCATTTAGAAAATCTCCCAGAAAAAAAATATATGGTTGAATTTTTATGTATAGGAAGAAATATAGCAAGCAAAATATTAAAAAGTTCATCAAGTTGCAGTCTGTTTAACCCAACTGGAAAAAGTTAAACTGTAAGGTCTGATAGTACTTCACAAAATTCTCAGATGTAATTTCATTTAAGATCAAATGGATTTATGATGGAGGATGAAAAAAGGTTTTAGACTCTGCAACACAGGTCAAATTTCATAACGGATAAAAGTCATACAGTCAAACCAGGAAAAAGTAGAGTGTCTACTGAGAATATCGAAGAAATTACAGATGTATTTGTTGTGATTAGCAGATGCACAGAGAAGCAGGTGTTTGCCCAAAAATATAAAATAATGCTTGGCTGGTCTTCAAGGTGCTAATCAGGAAACACAAATAATAAATACTAAGTGAAATGAAAATGTCAAATACCCATATTTGCATTATGACTGGGTATTTTGACCTTCCCCACATGCATCTAAACTAATAAATAAAAATATCAGGAGAGCATATAAACAATTTCATATAGCACGGGATTCTTGATGAAATTAATTATATTGCTTTGATATAGGGTAGAATAACTTCCACCTCAACAAGAATATTGTAATTGAATTGGCAATTTGTGAATCCAGAGATTCAGGTAGCTTACAAGGCAATATTAGAATTTAATATAGAGCTTATGAACTTGCCATAAGTTCAATCTTATATGCAGTGTCTTTTTAGAGTTATAAAGTTCCAAAAAGATCTTTACTGTAGAATATTAGAATAATCTTTACCCGGAAAGAATTACACAAAGTTCTCTCTGCACCATGCCCCCTTAATGCTATTCAGAGGTAATCACACCGTCTTCACATATTGAAATCCGTTCTCAACTCGGGCATCCCTAGGGTTTTATTGTACATACTCTATCTGTTCTATAACATTCAAGATGAAATTTGAAGTTTAGTAGCTCAAAATCCTTTATCACACCTCCTTGACATATTGACATTTATCATCAACTCATGCATCACAAAGATTTCATTGTACATACTCTCTCTGTTTTACAACATTTAACTGTTTGGTAACACTTACCGTGTCGAATGTATCTTTATGGTCTCCAATACACGCATCTTCTACAACTTTAAATTATAATTTGATGTTCGGCAAGTACTATAAATGAGAATCTTTATAGTTTATTGCCCAAGCCAAAAACTGACAAGAGAAGAAGCAGATATTTTGGCCATGTAAGACTGAATCAATCAGTTCCAAAAAATCAGATTAATTAACATCCCATGTTTGCAAAATTTCTTTGCCTCATATGTATCAGTATTCACTATGGAAATGCATCTTTGGAAGAAGGATAAAATTACAAATATTAACAAATTACTTGCCTTTTCCTTCTTAAGCTTTGAATTTTCCTCTTCAAGACGTGAAACCTTGGTCACCAACTCATTGTGGTAAGCCTGCAGATGACATACAAGTAAATATTCCAATTCCAATGCACAAAAAACATCAAAAAATGCACCAGCAGACAAATTTCTAAAATCTTGCCTGTTTTCTTGCACGTGAGCGTGCAGCAGACTCCCTGTTCTTAATTTTTCTTCTCAGCCTCCTCTCAACAGCCTTCTCCAAGTCCCCAGAGATCCTCTTTCTGCCAGGCAATGGTGTATCTGACAACTCATCAATTGAAGGCGAAGGCGATAACCCCATTTGAGAGGAAAATTTATGGGACTTCAATGCACTATCCAAAGACATAACAGGTTCGATAGAAACATTTGAAGCACTGGATACATACATCCCTGCTTTCACCAAGAAATCCTCCAAAGTTGTCTCTCCAAGAGTTGGAGCTCGTTCCTGGCTATTCCATCCCTCCACATTACTCTTCTTATATCCTCGCTGAATATCCCTCCACACCTCATTCACCGTCTTCCCACTAAAAGCCCTAGCAAGTGACCAACTTGCTTGGCGTTGGAGCGATGCAGCAGATGATGTTTCAATAGATTCTATTCCAGATGAGCGGCTAGAGTCAGTAGTCCATACTTTCTTGAGCAATTCATCGAGGTTCATGCTCCCTAACGGTTTTGCCAAATTGCCCAATAAATGCCTTTCAACTTCATCGAGTGTGAGGCCTAACCATGAATTGCACCTTTGCAGAGAATGCTGCATATGGGACTGCTGCCCTCTACCAGCCATATGAGAATTCATTGTCTGAATCCCCATTCACACTTCAAATCAACAACCCCTCAATCTCAATAACCAATCCGATCTCTAACAAAATTTCTACATGGATAGATACACAAGATTGGAGCAACCATGCATGAAAGACACCAAATCCACCCCAATAATGCCAGACCAATCAAAACACAATATTTTCCACATAGAAAGCCAACAATCCACAAAGGATGGGGGCTAGGAGAATCCGGTAATTACGCCAATAGAATCGAAAAAGTTCAATATTTACCAAGCGAAAAAAGAAATGAAACTATTCTCAACGAGCAGAAGTAGGAAACAAGCACCCAAGATTGTATTCAATAAACAAGCAAACAATTGCAGCAGAAGACGCAGTAATTGAACAAGTTGCGACTGAGAAAATGGATCAAATACAAATAAGGGCATGAATTAATTACCTGGGAGCAGAGGAGGATGTGATGATCTGCAGGCGGAAAAGAGGGCGAAAAATAAGATTCCTCTTGATATTGTGGGCTAGTTGGAGGGATCCACGTGTCGCAATTGGGCTTCCTCTTTTCAGGTAATAAAAACAAAGGGAGCAATCGGGTTGAGTTGTCGGATTTCTGTAGATTACCTTTTTGCTTCGAGTTTTCAATTTTCATGCGAAAATGGGGAAAAAAACGATGATTATTGTCCCGGAAAGATGCCGTTGAAGAAACGACAGCGTCTGCTCAATCAGGCAGGCATGCCCCAAATCCAAACATTAATTATAAGGGTAAAATTGTCTACTAAAACAACAATACTTTAACTTTTAACTAACTACCGTGTGTTATAAAGAGTAAAATGAGGCTTCAAATAAAATTACTCTAATTAAGAATTGTATTTTTGGTTCCGCAAAACACGGTCCCATTTCATTTTAGTCCCGAAAATTTATTTTTAGTCTAAAAATTCAAAAAATAGCAATTTCGATCCCAAAATCAATAAAAAACTATGTCAATTACGTGCTAATTTACTTAATTTATCTTATATTATTCTTAATAATACAAATAAATTGAAATAAAAAATACCAAAATAACTTTTAAACTAGAATTGCAAAATTTTTTGACACAAAGTTTGTTGTTGCGATAAAAAACGTAAGTATAAGACTAAAAATAAATATTTGGAATTAAAATAAAATAAGACCGTGTCATATGAAATTGAAAATACAATTTACTCGTGATTAAAATATCAAAAGCATTGAGAACTCCCGTTACTTCCCCTTTTATAAATTAAATATTTAGAAGTTCAATAAGATAATTTTTACTTTATATAAGTTAGAAATAGATCAATTATATATGTTCCCCCCACCCCACTCACCACACGGTCCACACCCACACCAAAATTTCAAGTACACTTACTTCATAAACAAGTAAAAGCCTAAAAGGGCAAAAGTCCAATTTAAATATACTATAAACTAACTGCTAAACTACAAAAAAACTAGAATCAAATTTATTTTCAGGGGAAGGATAATGTCTCAACATGCAAAAAATTACACAGCATTTAATGTTAAACAGTATTTATTCTTAAATTCAATATTATAAATTACATTTAAGAATAGAAATTCACATCTAATACAACATAATCGTATTCTTTCAAGTCTTCTCCTTTCAACACCTGATGTTTCCATCCAAGAGTCGAGACTTCTATTTAACCAATGAACAAAAGTTTCAATAAATATATCATAGGAAATAAAGAGAGCAGTATTATATAAAATTCCATCCTAGAATGTCCCAATTACACCTTGAATTCATGCCGGTGTAAGAGGTATTTAACTACTTGCACTTCGAAATGGTAGACAATAAATACATTAATGATTATCTATCAAAGTCATATAGTCATTTGTGCGTGTGTGTTTTGCGGGGGGAAAAAATGGAGAATAGATTGGCTAATTAATGTTGATTTTGTAAATCAATATAGAACATTAATTCTATTTCTGCATGCCTAAGGTTATTGTGGTTTGATTCGAGTCCTAATTTATGAGAAACGAGACGTGAAATCTTGTCTGAAAAATTGAATTGAAGAAACGGTGCATGTTGTGTGTGGGTGTGTGTGTGGATTTTGGGAGTAGAAAAATAATACCGACGGCGGCGATAAAAATGTTAGATTATTGCAAATTATCAAAATGTCAAATATACAAAAATATTTCAAATTATTTCACTTTTCTCAAATATATTTTAAATCAGAAGTATTTTTAAATAAATGCCCAAACTATTTTAATTGTTGCAAATTTATGATGGGAGCAAAATTTCAGTGATGTAAAATTAACGTCACTCGTTGGTTTACGCGTCAACATTAAAATAGTCCAAGTAGAATTATAATTAGGATTATAATTTAAATATTTGTTTGAAATACCCATGTAGGATTACACGCAAGACAATTTACAATTTATTTAAAAGTCCATATGCAATTCTATATTAATTTTTCAATGTTGACGTATAATCTGGCGAACTACGTTAACTTTTTGTCACCAAATTTTTGCTCCCGTAATAAATTTGCAACAATTAAAATAATCTAAACATTTATTTGAGAATATTCATAATTTAAAATATATTTGAGAAAAGTATAATAATTTAGAATATTTTCGTGTATTTTGCCTTATCAAAACGTCACGAGAGCGAACTTTTCTAATTGACATGTGCATATCTAATATTAGAGTAGTTCTTCTCGACAGGTCTAGCAATACATTCAAAATTAAACCCCGAATAAAAAAAAAACATCTTGTAATCTCTACGAAAATAGGGTTTGAGCCAGATCAATTAATTTAAGCAATTCCTTGAATTTTAGTCCAGAAAAATTCCCTTCCTTCTCATCTTAATTTGGTACTACTCGCAAGTTGCTAGCAAACTTGTTAAATAGGTTAGCTTAACAATATAAGTTATTAACTTCATATGATCTTATACTTTAATTAGTAATAAGTATTTCTATGATTCCAACTTAACATTAACTAGGAAAAGAATAAATTTGAATAATTATTGTACTTTTTGTTAGATATCATATTCTTATATATTTGGCCCAAATTAATAATTTTAAATTAAAATCCGTCTAACTCGTTAATTAGAAATTCTTACAAATTTCTTTTGCACGAGTTCGTATGATATTAGGCTCTGTTTAATTTTGTTTCTTTTGAGAAAAATTGCATTTTACTTTTTCACAAAATTAATTTCCTCCAAAATAAATTTAAAATTGATCCCTAGCTTTTTTCTCACTGACTAAAAAAAATCATAAACAAATAAATTTTCATGTGAAATTTTTTTAAGAGTCCTCCACGGAAAACCAGAGAAGGTCTATTAAATATAGTTGGACAAACACAAAAATAATATCATATTTGAAAAAAAAAAATAGTTGTCGATAGTTATGCATTATCACATAGCTTTTAAAGGATGAGGTGTTTACGACAGAGATAGACATAATAAGATACATAACACTAACATAATATAATATAGTGTTTATTTTTGGAAATTAGGATATAATCTAAGATATGAAGCCATCTATTCGATCGATATAAACCTCAAATACACATAAATAATCCAATCATAATATATTATCATCACCCAGTTATAGATAAGGATTCCGTATATGGAGTTAAGACCATATTCTTGATTATAATCCAATTTACTATAACTCAGAAACTCACATATATAATAACACTTTTACCCTCTTTGGTTTGTGTATAACAGAAATGCTTAAATGTCCACCATAGGCATGTGATAATGTGTCCACGATTTATGTGTTGATGTAATATAAGTTGTGGGGATTCTTTTAAACATTTTCAATACTAATAATTTATTGACACACCAGCTATCACGTGCCCACGGTGGACATTTGAGGGTTTTTGTCGTACTCTAACAACAATTTCTTCAAATCTATCTTATTAGAAACTTCAATATAATTACATTGTTGCTTTCCGTCGCACTATCTTCCTTTTACCGTTCGATTAAATCACCCTAACCAAATAAAAGGAAACATACCTTATGCATCAACTCTCACCCCTAATTAATCATAACAATCTCGTAACATACCATATTCACTTCTCTCTTTTTGATATTTTTATTTAATCAATTTTTAATTCCAATTCCATTATTCACCCCCAATTGTCCCCGAAAACAAACTCTTAATTATAAAGTACAAAAAAAA
>AYJT01066610.1:0-12200 GCA_001278415.1 Ocimum tenuiflorum
GCCGATGTACGATGCGCCGAGGAATGCGAAGACGAATTGGGGAGAATTAGGGAGGAGAAGCATGATTGTTTCGCCTTGTTGAATACCTAATTTGCTTAATCCGGTGGCAACTTTCCGAGCGGTCAGCTCCACCTCCTCGTACGTGTAAACATTGCCGGTGGCGCCGTTGATGAGGCACGGCCGCCGGTGAAAATTCGGAAGGTTCTCGAAGCAGTAAGAGTGTAAGGGGAGGTGCTTGGGGATGTATATGTCTGGAAGCTTGGACCGGAATACGATCTCCTCTCGATGAGTCTCCATTTTTAACTTACTGTAATGGATCAACTTTAGTTGGTTAGCTAGAGTTGAACCTAAAGATGGTGGAAGAAGAAAGCGGAGTATAAATATGGGTAGGAGTTGGTGGGTGGGCAATATGGGGCTGTTCAGGGGCAAATTAGGAAGGGGAAAATATATGTGGTGTGGTTGGTGAGAAAGCGCCTTTTGTATTAGGTAAAGACGTTGATTTGAAGATTGACTTTCTGGATTTACCTACCAAGAAGTAAGACGGCCACTCGACCGCAGGAGCGTTTGCACCCTACAACGACGTCGTTGCGCTGTGTTGTTCACACCTAAAAGATCAACGACCAAGTATTGATACGGTTTGTATATTTGGTTGGAAATTTAATATACATGCAACTAGAATGGTACATATTGATGAGCTTTTTAAAGACGCGCAAGGTTTTAATGTATACATATTAATATATAACACATTCAATATTTGATGTTAGACGATTGCATCTTTCCACTCTTCCTATCCTCCTCACCTCAAAATAAAGGCTGCATGACATCTATATCAATATAAACTTTTATTCAAAATAATTTGCTATGAAAAGAGGGATAAAAATTTAAAATGTCATTGAAAATAAAAGGACATAAGTTTCTAAGCATTTTTTTAATGGTGACACGGTTTTGACCTTATCTTTATTTAGAAGCGTATCATAGATTTGTCCTAGTTATATAATTATTTGATTCATACAGCAGCTTGAACTTCTCAAATTAATCGTTGTCTTGGTAGACAAACATAATATAATTTCAATCAACTAAATACAAAAAAAGATCCACTGATTAATAAATTTGTTGAAAGGGAAACTTCAACCGGTTTACATACGGAATATGGTCAAACTAATTACAAATTGATCAAACAGCTGTAATCATTACTCTATATAATTAATAGTTTAGATGTCAAACCAAATGGAAGTTGTTATATCTAATTTTAAGTAAATTCGTGTCATTGTGTGCACACAACGTGAACAATATAGTATAGGATTAAATGCTCATTCCCTTAAAAATGAAAGAATTTTATTCTAGAAATTAAATTCATTTTACATTTAGTATGATTTTATATTAATAATAAAATGGTCACCGTTTCGAAGAGAAACCAATTTATTGTGCCAAAGTCCATTTTGTTATGCTCATCGAAAAAATTACCTAAGCTTACTTTTCCGGATTCAAATTACAATTTGAACAACTTAAGGAGGTATCTTCATTCAAATAGCTGAGCTATTTTCTTTCTCGGTTGATACATGAAACAGAGAATATGGTTGACACTATATGCATGGCGTAAATGAAATTGTTTTGATTTTTTTTTCAGAGCATTTCGAATAAGAAAAAAAAAATAGCGGAAATATCACTTTTATTCCTTAATTTCAACTTGGTGGAGCTAATATTTTTAAGTGCAGTGCTTTAATTACTCTACTTTGATGTGTAACTTGTCAAAAATTTTACTAAAAAGCATCAATCGTCAAACTTCAAGAGGGAGTCAAATATTTTATAAAATGATCTATTTGCAGATTCTAAATAAACCATATTTGGACTTATACTCTATCAATAAAAGCACAATGATACATGTATGAGCTCTCTGAGTGAGTCTGGACTCCAGAAGAATGGAATAGAAGGGATGATAAGAAGAGTAGATATAATATTGGCAAAAACTTGTGTTAGATCGCCTAAACAGTTTAGGCGGATCTAGATAGTTCATTTCCACAAATCCAAACCCATACCCGCTTTGGATCCTAAATCCAAACTCATATTCCCCTTGGATTTCAAACTCATACCCGCCTAAACAATTTAGGCGGCCTAACCGGAAACCTCCTCAATAATATTTCATTCATATCCCTTGTATTATCAATTTTCATTCTTATTACCTAGACAAATAACCTGTTAATTAGGTATATGGGTGTTTCTTTAGAATGAATCATTATCCCTCTTAGCAATGGCCACGGCTAGTTCTAGGCTGATTTTGGCTCGAAATCATCGGTTCAGGGTTTCAAAATATTGGAACTTGAACAGGCTAACTAGATTGAGGCTCCAGTCCTGAGAACCGAGAACCGACGGCTTCGGTTCAAGCACCAAATTTTTATAAATTTTTTGTTTTTCTGCATTATTTATGTTATAAAAATAATAAAATTCAATGTGCAATATTACAATTTGAAAGAATAACTTTGAAGTATATATAAACATAAAGTTATGTAAACTGTATAATGAAACATGGAAGATTGAACATAATCATATAAATTGAATCAGAGGATGATAATTTTGAAAATGATAAAAAAAATCTACATACCGATGCTAGGAAAATTCCAACTTAATCATTGTGTCTAACCTCATCGGAGAATCGAAATTGGTTTAGATTTAAAATTGCCTAAACAAGTTTGATTATTTCCCGATTTCACAGAGGGTAATTACTCCTGCCTCCAAGCTTTTCAGCAA
This sequence comes from Ocimum tenuiflorum, assembly GCA_001278415.1. Taxonomy (NCBI): domain Eukaryota; kingdom Viridiplantae; phylum Streptophyta; class Magnoliopsida; order Lamiales; family Lamiaceae; genus Ocimum; species Ocimum tenuiflorum. The sequence continues at coordinate 2,746 of AYJT01066610.1, forward strand.
TGCAATATTAAAAGGTCTAAGTTTTCGTTATCAGAATCATCATTCCCTCTTGAAATGATTTTTACGCAAACTTAATTAAATCTATGCATTGAGTGACAACCAATTTGGCTTACAATGAGTAAAAACACCATTAATTTTCACAGCAATGGCAGTTTGTATGCTATCTGCCATCAAAAACTTGATTCCTCCGTGCTGGGTCTCCTCAAGAAGTATCGCAAACTATTTTCAAGAACCTGAGATAAATCAGATTCCACTCAATAAAACTCGATAACAGCTCACCCAGAATCTATGCCATGAAGAATTGATATACCTGTTGAAGAGGCCTGATAAGGGCTTTCCCTTTGTAGCTCACGTGAAATTTTGCCTTTGCCAACAACCCCTACACATCGTGTATATATATATATAAATCATCCATCATATGAACCTCCTTTCCAAGCTATACAAAAAACTACCCCTTTTCTCACCTCAGTATCAAACTCTCCGGATTTAACAGCAATATTTATGTCAGTTATGATCTTCACCAGATCCACCAGCAATCCTGGCCGATCGGCTGTTTCTACGCAGAGCAAGCTGCAACAATTCATAACCATGTGTCGTTAACAAGTTGTTGTTCACAAAAGTTGAAACAATGTGATTTACCTTTGCTCAGGGCCATCGTCGTAGACATGGATATGTGTTGCAATATCCACATCAACCTGCATTTCATGTGTTAAAAAGGAATGAGTATATAACAAACTGGTTTATCTTGTACTCTCATCTCTTATCTAATTGTGTTAAGCATTTGTGCATATATGTAGAGATGTATTCAATCTTGAGTTAATACTGCTTCATTTGGCGGTGTTGCACCAAATGCAGCGCCCATAGCCAGACAAGCACTCGACTCCTGAAACATCAGCTCAAGATCTTTAAGAGTTGCTGAAGAAGGTGATTTGTAGAAAATTTCACTAATAATACCGGGTGAAACTCAATTAGATTGTTGATGATTGTCAATCGGATTGCCTCGAGCAGCTCTGGATCCTCAACCTTCCTTCCACTTGAGCTGAAAAAGTCATGCAGTAGAAATGAAATACAGATTTCTAAAATTATTTTAATGTTATATAACTGACACTTTGAGGGTCGGGTTCAACTAGGAAGTATAAGGAATAAACAAGGCATCACACTGAAATATAATTAGTATGATAGCGGCCTTGCGAAACGATTTCTTTTATTATTTTCCGTTACCTCTATCATGGTATCAAGTTATCTAAGTCCTAAAAAATGTTCTCCTCATGAATATTCATAAATCATAAACCATACTCATAAAGACACAACCCAACACTAAGAAGAAGAAATGGACAACATGCTGCCTCCCAAAAAATTTTCTAACATGAGTTGATGCTTTTGATGTTTCTTTGGATTGAAATAAAGAATATGCATTCATTCCAACATGCTAGGCTTTTCTGAATAAAAATATTTGCAAAGTAACACAGATGATAAATCAAGAACTGCTTGGAAAAGAAAAGGCATGATAAAAAACGAACTTACGCTTTAGTGATAGCAAATTTGTTGTGTTTTCCAGAAGCATCTAGGTATACATTAGCCTTGACAACATTCAGCCCTAGACCTTTAAGAGCATTCATCTGAAATGCAGTTTTGTCATCAGAAATTTCCATTGAATATAATTGCATATGATCTTAATTCCACTTAAAGTTAGCTAAAACTGAGGGTGAATGTGTGAATACGGTATCAACGAGAGCTCCAAGGCGATCCCCGAAGGTGATTTCAACGGTGGTGGAATCTGGATCGGAATCTTGATCTATAATTACAATGGGGGTGGGAACTACATCAGTCTCTTCAGAGCTTTCACCCTGTTTTTCCCAATTCCATCCATTAATTAGTAGCGTCGTACTTACGAATAAAAGTTGATTTGAACTTCAAAATCCAATACCTCCACAGCAGTAGGAGTTGATGCTTTTGGTATAAATGTACTCATGGAAGATGATAAGCTGACACAAAATCACAAGTGCAACATAACACATATATGACTTAAAACTAAGATATCTAACAAATAGTTTAGTTACCATTCTCTTTCAAACAGAAAGAATAATAGGAAAGTAAAGAAAGAAACTCATCAAACTGTGCTTCTATAGATGATACAACATCAGTAAATGATATGCTTATCTCAAATATACTTGCAGAAGATGATAACAATACTAAGAAAATTGTACTTCTATATTATGTAGCCAAAAACAGATCAATTTCTAAATGGATAAAAACAATCCACCCATGGTTAGCATAAATATGTTCTCCAACAGAAATGAGATTAATTTTGGTTTCAACTGAACCAATTGAGACCAATAGAATCAGTAGTTTCTCCCATATAATTGAAGAGAATCTTAAAAATCTCTTTTGGGATGAGCAAACTCAATTCTTTGAGGTTCTTCAATTCAATTCCAAAGTTACATTCAAAGTTATCATATTTCGACATCTGGAAGCAAAAATTGCTCAAGCACACAAAATTCATGTATAGATATACTCCAAATTAAAAATGAAATACCTTCTCTTCGAATTAATGCATGACAGCTGAAGTGGATCCAACCCAAAAGAACATAAAAATGAAGCTGCCCTTGAATGAAACTGCTTATCCATAGCCCTCAAATTGCTGGAAAGCCCCAAATTACTGCAACTAGAAGCCATAGCTACAGCCATTTTCTGTGTTTAATATACAAACAAAACCAGCCAAAAAAATTCAATCTTTATTGAATCTTCAAGTTTTGCAATGAAAAGGGAGTCTTTATTGAGAAATGCTAGAGTGAATTGTTGAAGAAAATAGAGGAATCAAAGATGGGTTTTATAAGTTGTGAAAGATTAGGTGTATAATCTGTAATTGTGGCTAGTGTTGGAGTTCTAGTAATGTCCGCCATTACTCATAAAACCAACACTCAACCTGTCTTTATATAGATTGCTTCTATCAGTATAATACTTCCAATTTTTATATGTCAATACTGCGATAATTTTTGGACATAGCAAAAGATAAAGAATTTATGGGGATGCTTGTTTTCTTTCCATTTCTAGTATTGCTAAAAGCTTGACCTCAGAAAATGTATCCATCCATTCAGGGGTGGGAAAAAAATCTACTCGTTAGAATTTGCAGGTTCGAAAATCTGTGTAAATTAAAAGAGATTGGTGGATGTATGAGAATTTTTGTCTGCCAATCCGACGCCATTCTTTATTTACTGTCCCAACTCCACTCAAATTGGTACAGATAATTATATAGGGACATCATTTTTTTCCAGCAATAAATTGGGACATAATTGGTTACAGACGTCATGCATATTTTAATGTTTTTGGGTCCCGTCATTCCACTTCTATTACTATTTATTTTATTTTTACGGTTTCACTTCTATTACTATTTATTTTATTTTTCATAAACTCATGTAACTTGGAATATAGCTTCTTTTCTTTCTTGAGTGAAAAAATTGCTTAAATTTGACCTGAAAGTTGAACATTGTGCGTTCTATTTTCTCATGTCATTAAACTGTTTGAAACTTCTAACAATGAGAGAAAGATGTTCTTAGAATTATTTTTTTTTGTATTACGTAAGATTGTCGGGTTTGGGGGCGAACCTAAGATCATACCAAATGTAAGACGCACCAAACCTCAAAATAATGGGAATTACATTTTTACTAAACAAATTAATATATATGGGTTAGATTAGTGATCAAATGAAGATTTAAGAAACTTTAAATAAATATTCACTCTACCCCATTCTTGTATAAAAGATTCATATAAATACTTAGATAATCTCCAACCAAAAATATCAAAGTCAAACTTTAAATTCAGCGAGTGTTGAATTAACCAGTAATTCATCTCCAACTAAAAAACATTAAACTTTAATACTAGAGGAGCAGGCAGTATGGCCTTTAAACAATATATCAAATAATCCGAGTACATCCACTTGTATATGAAATTTAATTATATTTTAGGGTTAATTGCAGGAATTAACACAACTTTTACCCACTTTTGCGATTTTCACACAAACTTTCAAACGTTGCATATTTTAACATAACCTTTTTATTTTTTGCAATTTTCACACAACAATTACTTATTTGCAATTTTCACACAAACTTTTAAATGTTGCAAATTTTAACATAATATTTTAATATTTTTGCGAATTTCACATAAAATTTCTAAATTTGCAATTTTTAATATCAACAAAGAATTCGGTAAATACGTTAGATTTGACTATATCAAATCCATTTATTCTAAGTGATCGTGCATCAATTGTAATATTTTAAACTGTATTGATGTTCAAAATCAAATATTAGTATCTTCAAATTGAGTGTAAATCCCTAAAACTTGTCATAAATATGTGAATCGTGGATTAAATTTTATTATTAATATGTTTTTTTTAATTAATTTTACTAGATAATAAAAGATAATATGTCCATTAAATATAATAAAAAGAAATATCATGCTCAATAAAATTCACATGTACACATGATTAACTAGCTAAATATGTTTGATTATATTACTATAAAAATTTATATGTTAAAATTATAAAATTTTAAAAGAATATAATAAAATTTGCAATATTTGAAAATTTATGTGAAAATTGCAAAAGTAAATATTTGTTATGTTAAAACTTGCAACTTTTTAAAATTTACGTGAAACTTGCAAAAATAAATATATTATATTTTTTTAAACAAAAAGAAATTTCATTAATGGTTATCCCGACTGGCCAGCTCAATCGAGCGTGGCGGGAAATCTTTGGTCCAAATGACTATTTCATTACATCGAGCTCCTATCCGAGCAACAGAATTCGCTTCACGGAACATATGTAAAACATAAACAAACAAATCATCTCGTACCAAATTCAATATTTCGACCATATCCATAAGAAGATACGGCGATGTTCCGTCTGCAATTTTGATCTCCTGAGTAGCAGACACCAAGTCCAAATAAAGAAGAAATGGCAATTCCACCTCCTTCAAACATAAGTCCACTCCATAACACCCTGCAAGAATCTTTGCTTCCAACACGTCATTCGGCTGCAGTACTGCTTTGGCCATAGCAGCCACCAAATCTCCTTTGTGATTCCTGATAACTGCTCCAACACCAAACAAACTATGTTCCATATCTACCCTGGCATCAACATCCACTCGAAGCATCCCTTCTAGAGGTGGTTTCCACAAGTGTGACCCAATTTTAAAATTTAAACTTTCATCAATTCCACCCATTTGTCTGGCCTTTTAATAATTTGCTATGTGAAAATTTAAATCATGCAATGTTTATGTGAAAAAATTGCGAAAAATGAAAAGATTATGTTGAAATATATAACGTTTGAAAGTTTGTGTAAAAATTATAAAGTAGGTAAAGGTTATGTTGATAAGTTATGTTAATTCCTGCAATTAAGCCTATATTTTATTCTATAAGTTATAAAGGGAAAATTTTGAGGATGGGTAGAATTAGCAAAATTGAAAAAATAAAATAAAAAAGTCTGAACGTTAATCGAATCCCGTCGAACGGATCCAAACGACAGCGGCGCCCAAAACTCGACAAGAAAAACCCCAGAAATCAATATCAACAATCAAAAATAATAGCACGGAAATAAAGGACTACAGAAATGGCGAAGTCTTGCAAAGGCCTGGCTATGGAGCTCGTCAAATGTCTCAGCGAGTCCGATTGCGTTAAGGTCTACTTCACAACTTTCGTTGGTTGCTGATTTAGCGCTCTAGTTCATAAACTGAAATTGGCTTTATAAAGTTCGAAATTCGATCCTATTTGTTAAATTACATGTGGTTTGGATTGGCAGATGAGTTTGAATTTGTGAGGCTAATTTTGTGGATGGAATTTGCAATGAATTGTTTGTAGGTGGAGAACCGGCCATACAGAGAGTGCGCAAAAGAGAGATGCCCTAGTATTTCCAGCGAGTGCGTGGGGCTGAGAGAAACGTATTTCAACTGCAAGAGAGGACAGGCATGTATTCCTTCTCTTTCTCCATTATCTCAGTTAGTTGGTTTCCATGTTAATCTGGTTTTCATTTGAAATCATCGAAGGATTTAGAGAAAGTTCATAATGTATTATTACGAGCGAAGATTTTTTTCGTTGGAAATAGTAGTTGAGAATGATTTCTTGTTGCTTAATGTCGCGTTCTCACCTGCGATGTAGCTTTTCGGCTCGACTGATGAAGAGTTCATGAGGAACTCATGTAAATTTAACAATTTATAAGAAAGCACAAAGAAATGGGGCCAGAAATTAGAAGAAATGGGGGAACTTGAGAGAGAAAATCAGAAAAGAAGACTAGATTCTTAATTCATTTTTTGCTTAATTCTCCTTTACACCGAAATCATGTTTTAATAGCAAACCTACACAAAATGGCCTAAACAAATGGGCCAACTATTAAATAAAAGGAATGATGGGCCGGTTCGTAAGTTCATTCTTCCAATGAGATATCTATTTTTCTTCCCTAGGCTGTAATGTCAGTTATGTGTGTGGTAAATTTGTGGTGTTCCTTTTGTGGAGTTAGTGACTGAAGGGTGTTGATTATCAATTCATTAACCTCGTAGTGGTGTAGTCTTGCTACGATGTTTAGAAGCAGATAACAAGCTATTTGTTTTTCTCCTTTTTGTAAAAACAAATGAGTACTTTACTTGGTCAATGTTAGCAGCATTTTGTTTCTCTTATATGATATTCAATGCACTTATCTCAGTTATGTTTAGTTCTTTCAAATAATGGGCTTAGCTTCAGAAAATACATGATATATGTTTTCTGAAAGCCATTTCTGCCTATATCTAGGTTCCCAGTCTCCACAAGATGTCAAGCTTTAACTGTGAAATACACAAATTCGATTAGCTGATCTTAAAACAACCATGTTCAAGAACAGTTTTAAGTAGGATTGCATCTGTGTCTCATGTAATTATTTGCCTTCTTGTTTACCAAAAGTAAATTCTCTCTTGACTTATAAATATGGACAATAGTCAAGAATATAGATTGCATGACTGTTATTAAGTAAATGTCCCTTCTAATGTGAAATCATTACGGTTGGAGTAATTGTCCGACAATTTCATTAATTATTGTGCACCAGTAAACCTACATTCTATTTATACTGAATTCAAATTAAACTAGAGTTTGGGGCTCGGGGATTACATGCGAGCCCTCTACGCTCCAGAGAAAGTTAAGGGAGTTTTTAAGCCTTGATGTGATGAGAGAAATGTGGCTAGTGATATGAGGGTGTAGGCTGCGCACAATTTTAAATCAAGAAAAGGGAATGTCTACGCTTAATTGATCTAGAAAAAAGTTGAATGGTGAATTGTATATTTTAGAAAAAGAGAAATTGTAGCCTGTATTGAAATAGCTATTAGGAATCACTATTTCCTCTTTTTTTTACTGATATGGATAATTGTGTAGCCAGGTTTCAGAATAGACCATTCGAGATGAACACCATGCACATCTTTGGCTTTGTCATTTTTTTTAGCGAATTGGCTTTGTCATTTCTGTGACTTTTTTAACAGTGTTTTTGGGCCGACTCTAAACTCTGGAGCACAATTTGTTTTCATATGTTTATAATATTAATTGCATTATCCCATTCCCATATGCTATTACGACTTCGCTTTGTCGTTGCAATTGATTGAGGTGCTTGTCTGGTTTACCAATTAAGGTGGTATCTGTAATTGTTTCTGGCAGATGAATAACCAATGTGTTCATGATTCACTTCTACCTTCATTGATTCTCTTCAAGTTATTATAAGATAGTTTTGAATTGACCGGCTGTTCTCCTAAGTGCTTGTGTATAGTTTGGGAATTCATTCGTTTTCTCAACAGTTGTCATTTTTATATATGTTTTGGGTCACACAAAAAAGTGCATGCAAAGATATCTAGGGTGGAAAACGCCACTCCAAGCATAAGATATCTTTGTACGTGATCTAAACAAATACACAGCTCATTCTGTATTAATCAATTCATCCAAACAGAATGACGAAACATAGCCTTGGGTGTAGGTTTGAGTCCTTGAAAACTGGTGGAGCAGAAACTCTAAATTTGATGGGCATATGCATATCCTTGTCTAATTAATCATGATGCCTTCATCTTTCCCGTTATTCTGATTGTCATTGCCACTTTGATGTTGATTTATACTGAGGAAGTGCGTTTCCTCCAGGTTGATATGAGAGCTCGAATTCGTGGAAACAAGGGGTATTAGCTGTAATTGATTGGAGGCTAACAAAACTTCACCCTGCAAAAAGCAAAGGAAAACAAATTTTGGCATCTGCATCGAATAAATTGTTTAGTGAGATAAAAACCTTGGATTGCTGGTTTACTTGAATCTACTACTGGATTGGTCTTCAATATATTCTTATTCAAATATTCATTCAACTACCTCTTCCATTGTGATTTGGTTGTATCAGGAGATGTGTTTGAAATGTGCTTTTGTATGATTGTTGTATATAAAATAACTAAATTTTGGAATGGCTTGGTAAGAGCCTCTGTGTTGTGTTCTAATACTAAAATTGTGTAAATAATTTAATAGACAATAGTTTCTTAGAAGGATAATTGTATTAATTATTCCAGATAACATCGGTATGTCAACATATTTCAAAGGCAAAGTACAAAAGATTAGGTAATGTTAGGAACATGAAAATATCCGCATAATCACTTGCTTAGCACATTCAAATTTGTACTTATTATAAAAATATCTTATTCATGCCTTATTCTTCTGAAATAATAAACTTATAAAATAATAAAGGATTAATTCAATGCAATTTAGATTTTCAGTCTAAACTATTTGTACATAATAATATTTACTTTTTATATAGTATTATTTTAATTTTCAATAAATTCATTTTATTGTTATAGAGTTCTACTAAATAATATTCTTTCTAAAAGAATATTAAATATTCCACTAAATATAATTTGCATTATGATAGCCGCATGACACAAACTACCACAAATTTATATACTATCTGTCAAGTTTACACAAAGATTAGTCGTTAGATTGAATAAATATATTAACTTTTAATTTAAATCAACAAACATCGTATAATAACAAATATCATATTATAGTAATTTTTATACAAATAAATGATTAAAAAATATGAAAATCCTAAAAACGTTTTTCCCAATTCCCAAATTTGAAAAACCCTTGATCACTGGTAGACAAAAAAAGAAGAGATATGGACATTGTTGTGCGATGAACTGTTTCAAGAGTTTAACGTCAATGGTATCAAACAATGAGTCGATCTCAATGGCGTTTTGAGCAGTCGAGGAGGAGCGGGCTCTCTCAATAGCAGCTGTGAGTCATTTCGTGCATTAAAATGGTCACGGCGGACGATAATCAGCCGTCAGACGTCCTAACGCCGCCTCTCTTCCACAATTCGATAGCCCAACTGAGAGACCTCTCCGCATCGCTCTCCAGCTTTCTCCAACGCTATGACGACCTCAGCAACCACATCCAATCCATAAAAGTTGCTATTTCGGAAA